>ML790461.1:516634-530835 GCA_009831015.1 Picea engelmannii | reverse complement strand
TGATGGCTGGAGATGAGGCCTTCAGAGCTCGAGCAACAACTTCAAGATCTTCATAACTCGGGTAGGAGTGTAATGTGAGTGTATGTCTTCACTACCCAGAGGTCTTCGACGACTCATCGGGGAACAAACAAGAGGATCTTGGTGATCAGGCAAAGAACTTCAGTGATTTCGAATAAGGACTTGATTGGACTTTTGGGATGGTCGGGCATGAGGGCAAGAGACAAACTGCAGAAGGGACGACTCAAGCTTATTAAAAAATTCCCTTCGAAAATAGCACGACAAATGATCAGACTCAGGAAACATGACAATGACATAAGTTCATGATGCAAGAGGCAATGCAACTCTCCATGTGTTTGAAAGAATAACCAAATGGAGGAGGACACAACTCTATTTAGCGAGAATAGCTTCCTGAGGTCATATTAAATCCCAGAGCTTTCCGAAAAAATGAAAGGATGTGCTTTGTCCAAGGGCGACTCATTGTGCTGCCATAAAAAGAAAATACTTTTCCCATCCTCTTTTTGGAGTATATTTGATTTTTTTGTCTTTTTCAGTAATTTTGGAAAGCTTGAAAAAGAATAAAACAATGCTACGTTACAAAGGAGGAACGAGTGTCGCAAGCATACTAGTTCCAAGCGCAAGGAACACACTAATGTTCAGAGCAAGGAGACATGTGCAGGAAAATGACACTTGGGAAAATTCCTCCATGGGTCAAGGTGTCAAGACGCAGAGGCAAAGTGCTACAAGGCTTGCGTATAAGGCATGCTTCAAAGGTTCAGTTAAAAGCAACATGGAGTCGACATTAGGCCAAAAACGCAGAGATGAAAATGCGATTAACAGGACACAATGCGATTAATGCCCTCCAATGTGATTTTAATGATCCCAAAGAAGGTAAGCTCGGTGGTTTTTCATTTTTAGAGAGTCTAAAAAAGCATAAAAGAAGACTCCGCTGGGGTACCTTTTTCGAAGGTAGTCTAATCGATTCGGAAAAGGGGTAAACTAGCAGCGAAAATACATCTATTCAAAACCATTTTAATGAGTGCGATAAAGACAATATCACTTGACAATCTTTTCAATTTTAAGGAGTCTGAAAAGAGCTTAACTATGGACTCGCTGCCTTTTTCTAGATTTAGTCTCCTTAGCCCGAAAAAGTAAAATTTGCTGAGGAAAACTCTCCTGGCGAGACGAATCTCCCGAGGTGTACCTTTTTCCTCCTTAATCTATAGGCCGAAAAAATGGGTAAACTCATAACAATAAATGTTTTTTTGGACTAATTAACGAGTGTGAAAGAACAAGGTCACTCGACTATCTTTTCAATTTTAAGGAGTCTGAAAAGCGCTTAACTATGGTCTCTGTAGGGGATGTTCTTCTAGACCAGTTTAACGAGTGTGAAGGAACAAGGTCACTCGACAATCTTTTCAAATTTAGGGAGTCTGAAAAGAGCTTAACTATGGACTCTGTTGGGGTTCCTTTTTCGTAAATTTAGTCCCTTAGGCCCGAAAAAGGGTTAAACTTATACCTGAGAATACTCTTCTAGTGAACCAGAGTTCCTAGAGTATATCTTTGTTCGTACAGTTGACCGCCTAGACCGAAAAAGGGGTAAACTACCATCAGACAGACGTACCTTCAAGTTTTATTTTTGCGATCGTGAAGGACAACAAGATCACTCAACAATATTTTCATGTTTATAGAGTCTGAAAAAGGTCTTAATGAAAACTCATTTTGGGAGTCCTGAGGGTGAGGACAAGAGTGATGATATATTAGACGTATGAGGCTCAATCTCATAATTAGGGAAATACTAGCAAGGACTTCCGAGCCTAAAGTCATTAATGACGGCATGGACACCATAATGCAACCAGGATCTACGTAGGGAATCCATGTAAAGGAAGGCTCTACCACTAAATTACGACACTTCTAAAGAAACAATGACAGTTTTGTGTCACAATTTGGTGGGATCAATCCTATGGCAAAGAGAAAAAGAATACGAGATGCAGAAAGTGGAGGTGGAATCCTAACTTAAATGCAAAAGGTTGGAAAACGACTTTTACCAAAGGACCTTCAAAAATGACCCAGCTCTCAAAAGTTTTCCAAACCAAAAGTAAAGTGTATCATAACATCTAATGAGAAACTCAAGAACCATGTTAAACGATTTTCAAGCCAGAAAAAATGACGAAAGGGTTCAAAAAATGACAAAAAGGGACAAAAAAGTCTATAAATAGAAGCTGGTAGTTGATTGTCACCATTGCAAATTAAGAATTGACCAAAAATCCAAAAACACCCCTTTGTTAAAGAAGTTTATTTCGGGAGCTTCAGAGGATGAAAAGAACTTCCGCTCGGACCAAGTAAGTACAAACTAGCTCCTCTTGCATTTCCATACTTTCCTTTTGCATTAGTTTTAGTTTTTTGGGGGTGCGCACCTTTAAAAAAGGTCGGCCCTACGTGTACGTGGGTTATTCTGGGATAACCCGCATATGCCTGCGGGCATAAAACAATTTACCCGCGTGCATACACAACTGTATCCAATACAACTCACGTACACCCTGAAATATATGGAAAATTTAAAAATACAAGAATTAGCTCTCCCTTTGAACTTGTCATTTTGCAGGATGTACATCCATTGGAGAGAGCGGTAGCATGAGGACATTGATATATTGGTTGATGAGGACCCTGCATCTATGGCCGCATTGAGACAATGCAGTTTGTGGAATTTATTCCGGTGTCCATTCATGAGGGCACAACCCAGGCTGCTGAATGCCTTGGTAGACTATTCACACCCCGACGTTGAGGCATTTATGCTTGAGGGGCATTCGTTGACTCCAACGACTGAAGACATCTACTTTTTGACTGGTCTCTCAAGGAGAGGTTAACCGGTCAACTTGCGAGCTTTTCCCCCCGGGACTCATAACATTGCCGAGTTGATCAAACTTCATTGTGATCTCGGCACTGAGAAAGCAAGTTCTCGAGTGCCAATAAACAAGATTACCAACCTATCACTGAAAGTGATAGTTTTACTTATTGGGCGGATCACTGGATCTGCGGCCTTACATTAGGCCTCCCGGGCACATATGCATTGTGTAGTGCAGTGCTTGAATGCACGAATATTCGACTGGAGCACGACCATGCTATACTGCATGAAGAGACAACTCACCGAGTGTCGTGGGCGAGACAACAAAAACTTTGGATTTGGGACCATTTTGTGCTCATTCTTCTTCTTCGAGAGTACCCGGTCTCAGTCCACGAGAGACAGTGCGAGGGAATGAGGCCTCACTCCCAGCAGTGTGTAGATGGGCAACATTCTTGCCGCGATAGGGGGGAGGAAGGACCATAGAGGCCTTCGACGATAAATTTTTGACTGGTGGTCATGGCAGATTCCGACGATAGAGGACTACCCCTACGCCGAGATCAACTTTTCCAGGGACCCGAACATGCCCATACCTCCCGGAGCAGAGCGAGGAGAGATAGGTACGTTTAAATGTTATTTAATTTTTTGTTTCTTTTTATATATATCATTTTTATGGGAATCAAAGTATCTGACAACTATGTATTCGTTTATGTACAGATTTGGGACCAGTGCATCCAACAAACTTCTCAAGGACCATGCGGCGTCCTTGACCAGAGGCAGTACCAGTCGCAGCCGCCGGACCAGTAGCAACATCAATAGCAGAGGGACCTCTAGTCAGAGAGGCTGAGAGAGTTTTGAGACGGGTGGAGCGGAACCTCACCATGCTCACTCGTACAATCCCTATGGTAGAGATCGAGGATCTCCCACCATTGATGCAACCTCACATAGTTGGGGTGCCACGGACCTGGTTCCAACTCTTCTGGTGTTTGGCAAATGTCGTGGTTCATTATGGCAGGGCCAGCAGGCCCCACCCTTAGCTTAGGATGGACCACTTACGTGCTGATGGCACTTTTTGTATATTTTTGAGGGCATAAGCCTCGTGACGTGTACTGGATATGTATTTTTGAGGCGCTTGTGCCCACCTATGTACTCTGAGACTTTTGATATATATATGCATATTTACATCTTTTATGTCTTATGGTTTACATTTATTTACAAATGTATTTACATGTGTATGTGTGTGTTTTTTCTTACGTGTGTGAAATATGCCAATCTAATACATGATTAGCTAGAGAATCTGTGATTTGATTCAATCTCCTAGGAACATGGATATACATAATGTAATCAAAGAATCATTCTAAGAGACGTACCCTAAGTAATCATCGGTGTAGAGTAGGATCATAAACGCGATAAACCATATTTAACTGGGACACAACCAATTGTGCATCTAAGTAGACCCGAAGATGAGAGATACCATGCGACAAAGCGTCATGAAGCAACTCTATTACTGTGTTTTATTCGACAACATTGTTTGTGGCGTCACCTAAACAGATACCTCCAGAAGATAGCAACTGGCCTTGAGGTGTGAAGATCACCCAAGCTGCGGAAGAAATCCTCCGATTGTGTCGGCTAGCGCCGTCCGCGAACCCAACGAACACCTCTGATTCACTTGACATCTGCCACAGTGAAAAGGATGACATCAAAAACTACATGTCCATAAAACAAAAAGACAAAAACTAACTGTATAAGAACTATACATATGTACAAGAATTCACCCACGACGACCCACCTACAAGTAATACTTCTTGAGGTAGAGCCCATTTCTAGGATCTGCCAAAGCTTTCCCTTCGAAGTCAACCAGACGATAAGCACCCTTCTTTAGTACCTCCTTCACGATGAAAGTCCGAACCACATGGGTTTGAACTTGCCTGCCTCCAGGGGATCCTTATCTTGGTTGTAGACCAAGACAAGGTCGCCTTCAGAGAAAATCCGAGGACGAACAGACCAATCGTACTAAAAATTGACTTTTTTCTTGTGAGCCTCATTAGCCAAGGATGCTTCATGACATTTCTCATCGAGCTACTCGAGATATAATAAGCGTTCCTCAAGTAGTGAAGTGCCTCACAATAACTGTACTGCCAACTTTAGAGATGGTATCTGAGATTCTATAGGAAAGACTGCTTCCAACCTGTAAATGAGTTGAAAAGGTGAGAAACCGGTTGCAGTCTTCACAGACGTTTGGTAGGCCCACAATGCCGAGTATAACATCAAATGCCAATTTGACTTGGTTGAATTGATCGTTCATTGTAGAATGGTCTGGAGATACTTATTCACAACTTCCATCTGACCATTCGCTTGTGGGTAGTAAGGTGGTGAATGTTCTTGCCTCAACCCAAGATTTGATGTTAACTCATACATCATTTTGTTCTGAAAGTGACTGCCATGGTCAGTGAAAATCTCCTTCGGGATGTCGAACCTTGCTATTATCTAGTTAAACATAAAGAGAGTTGTTGTTTCGTCATCATCTTTGAACATTGGCATAGCTTCGACCCACTTTGTGAAGTAGTCTACTTCTACGATGATATAACGGTGCCCCCTAGCTGAAGGGGGGTGTCATGTAATATAATAAATCCCCCACTTGGTGAAGGGGCCAACTGTAATGACGGGAAACATAGGAGCAGGGTGTGCCCTCATCTTTCGGGAGAAGATATGACATGGGTGGAACTTCATGACCGATTCAACGCAATCTTTGATCAACGTCGGTCAAAAGTAACCGGATCGTAGTATCTTTTGGGCTGTTTCCAACCCAGAAAAATGACCACCACATGCTCCAGTGTGGCAGTCGTTAAGAACAATTTCTGCTTCTTCATGAGTGAGACACTGATGAAGGATGCAATCTACACCTCGACGATACAAAGTGTCCTAGAGTATGAGGTAGTTTTTTTCCTGATGGCGTATATGTTGACGCTCATCGCGAGAAGTAGAGGCAGGGTACTTCAAAGTTTGGAGATAGACTAGTATATCTCCATACCAGGGGTCCGAAGATGAAATCATAAAAATATCTCCTTTAATTGGTGATTCTTCGGGCGTATTATCACCTGATTCGATCGGAAGTTCTGAGATAAGTTCCACGATAACTAGCGACTTTTTAGATTTCGCAGAAAAAAAATCCAAGTCAAATTCCTAGAGGATAACAATCCATTTGTTGATCTTTCCACCGATTGCACGTCGTGTCAACATGTATTGGAACAGATTCACAACGGAAATGACGGTAGTCTTGCGAAACAAGATATAATGACAGAACCACTGGACAACATGTATTGTTGCCAACGCAAGCTTTTCAACATGGGAGTAGTTGAGTAATGGTCCAACCAGGCCTCAGCTCAGGTAATAAATGACATATTCTTCAAGCATATCATCCTCTTGAACCAAGACCATACCGATGGTCGACTCTGTCGTGACCAAATACAATAATAAATCTTTATTATAATTGGGTGGCCGAAGTAGAGGGGCAGATGTGAGGGCACGTTTCAACGCTTCGAAAGAGCATTGAGAGGCTTCATCCCGATGGAAAGGACGCCCTTCTTCAATAAACACATAAACCCTTTAGTGATCTTGTTATAGTTTGCGATAAAACGCCAAAGAAAATTGGCTTTTCCCTGTAAACTATGAAGCTGAGGGATTGTGCACCAGGGAGGCAATTGAACTATCACCTCAACCTTTAGAGGATCAACCATGATCCCTGTTGTCAAAACTATGAAACCTAAGAGACGACCCGACGTCACGCAAAAACCACATTTATTAGGATTC
Organism: Picea engelmannii; assembly: GCA_009831015.1. NCBI lineage: Eukaryota > Viridiplantae > Streptophyta > Pinopsida > Pinales > Pinaceae > Picea > Picea engelmannii. The sequence goes on along the minus strand of ML790461.1, from coordinate 524,186 downwards.
AAGCGAATTCGATAGTAGCGACATCTCTCAAAGATAAGTCGGAAGTGCATGGGATGATCATCTCTCTTACGAGATCATGATGCTAAATCATCGAGATAAGCCTCGACTATGTGTTTGAGATCATGGAAAGAAAAAGACATGGCCCGTTGAAAAGTGGCTCCAACATTCTTTAGGCCAAAAGGCTTCTTCCAATAAGCAAATGTACCCCATGGACATATAAAGGTTGTTTTATGCTGGTCTTCGGGCTTAATCTGTATCTGATTGTATCCCGAAAAACCATCCATGAAAGAAAATACCTCATAGCCTGTGTATTCATCGACGATTTGGTCAATGAATGGGGTGGGGAAATTATCCTTTGGATATGCCTTGTTCAAATCACGGAAGTCCGTACATACGCGAATCGTTCCCTGTTTTTTATTGACCGGAATGGGATTTGACACCCATTGAGTCAATTGAATGGGGTATATGAAACCAACTTTGAGCAGTTTCTCTACTTCAACCTTAATAGCTGCTGCTTTCTGAGGATTAACCAGACGAAGCTTCTGCCGGATCGACTTGGCGTCAGGATAAGTCGTTATTTCATGTTCGATGATTCTTGGATCTATGCCTGGAATTTCCTCGTAAGACCGGGCAAAAACGTCGCGGAATTATTTAAATAAATCAGTATAGATTCGAATCTCCTCGGGGGAGCAATCTGCTCGGACGAAGACGTATGTCACGTTGAAAGTGATGGTGCTGAAAGTTATGGGAATGGGAGGAATGCTCACCTTTAGTATGTGGAGGTGAGTCAGAGGAAGGGTTATCTGTAGGGATATGAAGCTTGGTCCAGAGTGATGAAAAGACAGATTTAAGCTGGGTGGTCAGGTCTTGTTTGATTTCCTCCATTGAGGACTGCATGGTTGTATTGATGGTGGTAACATTGGCACTGAGTTGTTTCACTTCTTGTTGGGTCTCGGTGAGACTACATTTCAAGGTATTGAAGCAAGCTTCCAGGTCTTGGCTACAGGTATGGGCCATGAGGACGAGGGAACCAAAAAGGGGCGGGTGGGGTCATAAATTTTTCCGAAAAGTGATATGTAGGAAAGTGATAAGGGTGAAGAAATGAATCCAATGGAATAGGTTTCAAATAATGGTGAAAAAAATTCCAGACTTTTTATTTTTTATTACGCCTCCGGAGTTATACTCCGGTATGAAGAATACTACAGTGATGAAATGCCCAAATTCTTAACCAGGAAGAAATGTGTAGTTACTTGGCAACCGGGACACAGTTATGCGGCAATAGATCTTGTTTGCTTTAATTTGTTTATGCTTTTGTCCCCAGGGGTTAGGTATTCAAGGGTTCTACAGGCAAGGGTTTACCTTGTGCTATAGGTCTCTGATATACGTGCGGGGTCCAACAATAGTACTCGGCCCAATATCTCAGGGCACTAACTAAGAAGGATAGACCGTACCCTTAGCCGAACTGCCCAACTACCCAGGTACTAGAGAGTATCTTCTCGAGTGTTGTTCTCCATGGCACTATAGCAGTCAGGCGATCGATCAGTTTATCTAAAGAGGGCTTCAACAAATCTAGGTCGATCCGTACATAGGTGCTGTCTGATGCACTACCACTTTAAGGGGTACCAACAGGGGTTACAAGGATGGCCAACAGATGTGCACTTATGAACCACTTGTATTTCCTGCGTGTATGAATCCCTCAACTGCGTGTTTATGCACGTAACGACATATCTCTGTGGCTTAAAGACGCTGGAATACGTCTCTACCTTGAAAAAGAATTTACCCACAATTTCTGCTAAGGAAAGTGCTCTCATACCACTTGTAATATACTAGATATAAAAAGTATGCAGAACATAAATAAAATGCTAGAAATGGTAGAATAACAGTAATATAACCATCACAATCTCCACAATAACACAGAAATGATATAAGAATAACAACAGAAATAACACTTTGATTCTGAAAGCAATGTTCACGGGCCTCTTCGAGGGGGCAACCTCCAGTCGAGCAGAGCTCTATTACAATAATCTCCAAGCTATGGTTCTCATACCCTCGACTCCTATTACAATAATCTCTTGAAGGGGGGATCTCTATATTATATCAATCTATGAAATCTCCTTTTGAAGTTCAGTCTCCCTCTCATTTAGAAGATCTAGCTACTTCATCACAACAAGAAGTTCAATCAAATGATGTGATTGAGAGGATTGAAAGACTCAAACTTGATGGGAATGGAAAACCATATCAATCAATGGATCCACCTAGACCATCATAGAAAGTGGCTCATAAAGACACTTGAAAGTGTTTGCCCTGATGAGGTTGCAAAAATAGGTACTAGAAGCTCACCGAACAAGATGATGGATATGATATAGATAATTCAAATTCAGGGCATGTAAATGACATGTATGTTTTATTTGATTGTGAATTGAATCTATCTACCAACATTGAACCAACTAAATTTGAAGAAGTTTCTTCTCATGATGAGTGAAAAAACACCATGCAAAAGGACCATGATGCTCTCATCAAGAATGGAACATGGAAGTTGGTGGATCCTCCATTTGGAAACAAACCAATTCACTAAATGTGGGTCTACAAAAATAAGTACAAATCATATGACTTACTTGGAAAGCATAAGGCGAGGCTTGTGGTGGAAGGATATGCACATAAATAATACATAGACCATGAGAAAACATTCCCCCCCACATCAAAAAGGGATACCATTCGTGCATTGTTGGCTTTGGAAGCATAGAATAAGTGGATGATTCATCACATGGATGTGAAGACAACCTTATTGAATGGAGAATTGAAAGAGAATGCCTACATGTCTCAACTAGAAGGATTTGTTATGAAGGGTCAATAACATAAGGTATTCAAGCTCATCAAGTCTTTGTATGGTCTAAAGAAAACACCTCGCCTATGGTATGAAAAGCTAACTGAGCATCTTTTGAATATTAATTTCAAACACTTTAATATTGATGATGTAACAATTTTGTTTGTCAATAAAGTTGGAAAAATTGTTGTATATCTTGTGGTGTATGTAGATGATCTCTTGATAATAGGTAACAATAAAAATTATATTCCTTCCATAAAGAATAATTGAAAAATGGTTTTGAGATGATAGAGACGGGACATCTTCACTACTACTTGAGTATTGAAATAACTCAGAATCCAAAGTATGTATTCATCTCCCAAAAGAAGTACATTGGAGAGTTGTTGAATAAATTTGACATGACTGATTGTAATTCTCTCTCCATTACAATGGAGAAAAATCTGAAGCTAACATCAAAATAAGGGAATGAATTTGAAGATGTGACTAAATATAGATAGCTTCTGGGGAGTCTTATCTACTTTACTACTACCAGACCATGTATTTCATTTGCAATTGGAATCCTTTCTAGGTTCACGCAATAACCTTGTGACAAACATTGGGGCATTAGAGATAGAGTTCTAAGATACTTGAAGGAAACTCAAGACTTTGGGCTCAAATACACTAAGGTGGAGGACTTCAAATTAGTTGGACATATAGATTCGAACTTTGATGGGGATAAGGAAAATGAAGTGTCTACTTCAAGATACCTCACAAGTCTTGAATTAGAAACTATCTCTTGGCAATCATGCAAACAATCTATTCTAGCAGATTCCACTACAGAGGCAGAATGCGTGGTTGTTGCAGAGGTAACAAAGGAGATTGTGTGGATTAGGAAGATAATAGAGGATTTGCAGGAGAAACAAGGGAATGCTACTCCAATTTTTGTTGACATCACTTCTGCAATCAAGTTGGCCAATGATCCTAGATTATATGATCGAACAAAGCATTCCAACATGAAGTACCATTTGATTCAACATCATGTAGAGGCCAAGACCATTCCGTTGATACATTGTTCCACGAGTCGTTGATACATTGTTCCACGAGTGAGCAAATCACAGACATAACGCTTGGAAGAAAAAAGTTTAAAAAGTTCAATCATAGACATAATGCTTGGAAGAAAAAAGTTTAAAAGGTTCAAAAATATGCTTGGTATTACAAACACCCCTTTGAATTAAGTGGGGAATGTTAGATACCTAATCCTTGGGATTATGGTATTGCAAATTATTATAAATATTTATTGGAGGAAAATGAAGAGTCATAAAGTCATAGGTAAATAGGAAGAACCATCCTTGGGAAGATGAAACCAAAGATCATTTATGTATGTATATTAATGTATGACTCTCTTTAATAAAAAAATTATTGCATGGAGTTAGTCATCTCTCTCTAGTCATTCAATGCATACACAACATGATTTTTATTCTTTTGTCTCTGACATAGTTTTAATGTTGATATTTTTGTATTTTATGGAAATCTTAATATTATTAAAAAAAATCTTTTAATATATAATTATTATTATTTAATTATGATGATGATGATGAAATGAAAGAAAATAATTGATCTATTACACTAAAAAACAAAATTACTTAAATAAATTATTAATATGATTATAATATTCATATTATTTTTAAAATTGGAATTTCAATATAAATATATATATAAAAAATCAAATAAATTCTTAATGATTAAGAATTGAAAAAAAAAAATCATGATTGCCTTAAAAAAAATGTTTTCAGGTTACACTATATAAACTTTACATTAAAAAAAAAAATGTTGTAACATTACACTATATAAATTTTACATTAAAAAAAATTGTTGTCACTTTACACTATATAAAAGTTACGTTAAAAAAATTAAAAAAAATTGATATTAAAAAAAAAAAATTACAATTCAAGTAATTGAATTTAACATAAGCATACAAATTTAGGAAAAGTTGCAATTTGAAATTATCATCTCATTGCTTATAAATTCAAAATGTATGTCAAAACATAAATTTATTAAAAAAAGAAGAAATTATTTTCACATATATTTTATAAAGGAATTTTCTTTTATACTCAAATATAAACCTTTTTAGATTCATCTTAATTCCAAATCTATCAAACATTGAGATATCAAATCTCTCAGAATACAAACATTTTGCACTCTAAAAAAATTTGATACCTCTAAACACTTAATAGATTTAGAATTAAAATAAATATAAACTAGTATATTCTACATATTAAGTAATACACTTTGAAAGGACTTTTGTTATTAATTTTACATAACATTGATTACCAAATAGTTGTTTCTTTGGATACTTTAAAATCATTATATAATTTTATAAAATATCATATTTAATTTTTTTATGTTAAAATCAAAACCTTAAATTTATTATATTATTAAATTTATTATATAATAATATATGTGTTTTTATATTTATAAAATAAAACCTTAAATTTATTATATTAATAAATTTAATATATAATAATATATGTGTTTTTATATTCATAAAATAAAACAAATTATTTTTTAGTTATATGTTAAATTAAAATTTAAAAAAATTAAAATTTTAATATATTAATAAATTTAAAATATAATATTTTTTAAATATTAATATAAATAAAAAACATTTTAATTATATATGTTAAAATAAAATTTTGTAAAAATTAGTCTTTAGGGTTAGTTTACTTTGTCATGATTCAAATGGTTGAAGGTTAATGGTTAAGTAAAATGAGAGTATAACACGATCTTGTTTAAAAAATCTAATTGAAAATAAGAGAATTTTAAATTTATTATATTCATATATTTAATATATAATATTTTAAAAATTTTGATATTAAAATAAAATTTTATAAAGTACCAAAAATCCGTTTAAAAAGACTCTGTTTAAATCAAGTAAACCCTTACCATTTAACATAAGCATGTATTTACATAAGTGGCCATATCATAAATTATAGAAAATTAGAGAATGAAATAAAAAACAAGATGCTTATCTTACCAAAATCTCTGGAAAAGCTTAAAAGCCACAGCCATAGCCATAGATCGTAGGGCAAAAGCATGCTTCGTTTTTAACAAAATATTTCTTTAAACCAGTATTCTTTAACATAATATTTCTTTAAACAAGTATTCGTTTAGAGAAGTCAGTTGTTTTAAAATATTTCTTTAAACAAGTATTCGTTTAGAGAAGTCAGTGGAAAAAAAAATAAAAAATGAAGAAATCAATTTAAATCTTCATGATTAAAAAACAACAATTTTAACTTAAAAACTGAATCTCCAAAATTATTTTCATTTCTTTTGCTTTTTAAGAACTTTTAAAATTATTCCCATTAATGAGATAAAAAAAAGCGCCATTTCCAATAATAATTAAGCAAACAATTATTATATCATGAACATTAATTCAAAGAAGAAAAAAACACCTTTAAACAAAGGCAACTTTTAAAACAAAACAACTTTTAAGAGAAGAAGTAAACACTATTTTATATTAAAGACATTACTTACCAGAGCACTTTTTCATATTAGAGACCACTTTTTCATATTAGAGACTGACCTTACAAGAAAATTAGTTCCAGCTGTTTTTATGTACCTTTCTTTACAATTCACAATGATCAGTGTACATTATATGCTTATTTCCCTAAATTTCAATTTTGAACTGGCCATATTAAAACCTATTTCATCTTTTAATAAAGAACCAAAACAAGTTCCAATTGTTTTTATGTACCTTTCTTTACAATTCACAATGATCAACATACATTATATGCTTATTTCCCTAAATTTCAATTTTGAACTGGGCATATTAAAACCTATTTCATATTTTAATAAAGAATCAAAACAACATAAAACAGAAGGTGAATTCATTGAAGAGTCGGTGAAATTCTGTTTACAGCATAGCTGATGAAATTCTGTTTACATTTCAACGTTGGCCCCATTCACAGGTCACTATTGCCCGTGTCTAGTCCTAGTACAATTTATGTTCCTTGTTCTGTGTTCCTCGTTCCTTGTTCCTTGTTCCTCATTCCTTGACCATGGTGTAGTCCCCAAGATCCATTATTTTTGTACAAAACATACTAATGGCATAAAATGTACCACACAAAGACCAAATATCCACTACATAAGTCTTTTATCCTTTTTAAAGGACTATGTAACGAATCTCAATTCTAAGAAGATTCAAATAGGACCTAAGAACCTTCTGTTCTTTCCTTAGCCATGGATGACATAACACTATCATTCAATAGTCAAATTGTTACATTTCATTGTCACACATCATGTGATCCAGGTGGATATCGGGGGCCACCCACCTTTTCCAAATGGCTCAAAAAAGTTTTCTGGCCATTTTGGCAATTTACTATTTTTAGCAGGTTTTAACTTCCGGGGCCATTTTGAGGGCCTAAATGAAGGTTTTTCGAGATCGAGGTTCTCAATGATATCCAAAGGAATGATTGAGGCCCCAAAATGAATCTCCTCGACGATACCTTTCCAATGAGCTATCACACGCCTAAAACGGAGATCGTATGCAAAAGTTACGACCCCGGGAAGTTGATGCACCAACTTACCCAAACGGGGCTCACATGATTTTTGGCGCTTCATCTCCTAGGGTTAGGTTTTTGGATGTCTAGGACTTTTGGCATTCCCGTCTATTGTAAAAAGGCCTTCTGAGCCTCATTGTAATCATCTTCTTGCGAATGCGAGTAGCCGTCACATCTCTTCTCAGAGATA
>ML790461.1:503041-514807 GCA_009831015.1 Picea engelmannii | reverse complement strand
GGGGCCACCCACCTTTTCCAAATGGCTCAAAACAATTTTCTGGCCATTTTGGCAATTTACTATTTTTAGCAGGTTTTAACTTCCGGGGCCATTTTGAGGGCCTAAATGAAGGTTTTTTGAGATCGAGGTTCTCAATGATAGCCAAAGGAATGATTGAGGCCCCAAAATGAATCTCCTCGACGATACCTTTCCAATGAGCTATCACACGCCTAAAACGGAGATCGTATGCAAAAGTTACGACCCCGAGAAGTTGATGCACCAACTTACCCAAACGGGGCCCACATGACTTTTGGCGCTTCATCTCCTAGGGTTAGGTTTTTGGATGTCTAGGACTTTTGACATTCCTGTCTATTGTAAAAAGACCTTCCGAGCCTCATTGTAATCATCTTCTTGCGAATGCAAGTAGCCGTCACATCTCTTCTCAGAGATAAGCTGCCACCATTCTAGCGAGTCTTTCACTCTGTATTTTTACAGTCTCTATACATTTCTTTCATTAATAGAAATCGTGTATTACTGTATCTCTGTGTTTATGGTTGCATCTTTGATATATTTCTGTTATATTATTGGATATACGCGATATCTCTGTGCATTTCTTTATTATATCTTCGCTCTCATTTCGTGCCGGAAATAATCTGGATCATCATGTGTACTGAGGGCTTGAGCCACCACAAAGGAAACATACAAAGAATATTTGTCTTATGAACAACATATGGTACTATCCATTTTGAGGTTTGGCATAGAGATTGTTCTTATAGACTACACTACATTGCACCATATTATAAGCCCTACACTCCTTGCAAATCATGTAACACCATTCAAATTAGACACATTCTTGTGACGAATTAGCTATACTATCAACGAACTTTTTTCGTCGATCATATAGCTAATTCGTCGCAAGATTATTTACATTAGTCTCTCTTGGGACGATATCAAATGATGCTTGGATTCATTTCATATTTGGTTTATCAACTTGAAATTAAAATTTGATACTTTGCAAGCTAGCTGGACCTTGAGTACTCAAATACAAATAAGAAATTTGGAATCATTAACATATCTACTAGAACATATGAAAAATAGGGTTTAGGCTTTACATGATGATATGATGATGGAATAAAGTGGGTGTGTGAGTGTAATTTGAGTCCAGAAACCCACCCATATTGTTAAGTCATGCAAATAGTCTATCCATGTCAAATTTCAATGCATACAGAAACAATTTGAAAAAATTTCAACGTTGGCCCCTCTCACATGTCACTGTTGCCCGTCTCTAGTATTTTTATGGTGTTGATTAATCAATCAACGAAAAAGAAGGATTTTTCATCACAAATATGACACCGATACATTTTATATACATTAATGTAGAACCTAAAAGAAAAATGAAGAAAGAATGATGAAAACTTAAAACTTGCGTCAGCCAAATTGTGTACTTTGAAATAAAATTAGGGTTTATGGTTTACATCATGAATTGATGATGGAATAAAGTGGGTATGTGAGTAAAATTTGAGTCCAGAAACCCTCCCATATCATTAAGGCATGCAAATAGTCTATCCATGTCAAATTTCAGTGCATACAAAAACTATTTGAAAAAATTTCAACGTTGGCCCCATTCACAAGTCACTGTTGCCCGTGTCTAGTCCTAGTACAATTTATGTTCCTTGTTCCTTGTTCCTTTTTCCTTTTTCCTCATTCCTTGACCATGGTGTAGTCCCCAAGATCCATTATTTTTGTACAAAACATACTAATGGAATAAAATGTCCCGCATAAAGACCAAATGTCCACTACATAAGTCTTTTGTCTTTTTTCAAGGACTATGTAACGAATCTCAATTCTAAGAAGATTCAAATAGGATCTAATAACCTTGTGTTCTTTCCTTAACCATGGGTGACATAACACTATCATTCAATAGTCAAATTGTTACATTTCATTGTCATGCATCATGTGTACTGAGGGCTTGAGCCACCACAAAGGAAACATACAAAGAATATTTGTCTTATGAACAAGATATGGTACTATCCATTTTGAGGCTTGGCATAGAGATTTTTCTTATAAACTACACTACATTGCACCATATTATAAGCCCTACACTCCTTGCGAACCATGTGACACCATTCAAATTAGACACTTTCTTGCGGCGAATTAGCTATACTATCGACGAACTTTTTTCGTCGATAGTATAGCTAATTCGTCGCAAGATTATTTACATTCGTCTCTCTTGAAACGATATCAAATGATGTTTGGATTCATTTCATATTTGTTTTATCAACTAGAAATTAAAATTTGATACTTTGCAAGCTAGCTGGACCTTGGGTACTCAAATACAAATATGAAATTTGGAATCATTAACATATCTACTAGAACATATGAAAAATAGGGTTTATGGTTTATATGATGATATTATGATGGATTAAAGTGGGCGTGTGAGTGCAATTTGAGTCCAGAAACCATCCCATATTTTTAAGGCATTCAAATAGTCTATCCATGTCAAATTTCAATGCGTACAGAAATAGTTTGAAAAAATTTCAACGTTGGCCCCATTCACATGTCATTGTTGCCCGCCTCTAGTATTTTTATGGTGTTGATTAAGCAATCAATGAAAAAGAGGGATTTTTCATCACAAATATGACACAGATACATTGCATATACATTAATGTAGAATCTGAAAGAAAAATGAAGAAAGAACGACAAAAACTTAAAACTTGCGTCAACCAAATTGTGTACTTTGAAAGACAATTAGGGTTTATGGTTTACATGATGAATTGATGATGGAAGAAAGTGGTTATGTGAGTCAAATTTGAGTCCAGAAACCCTCCCATATTGTTAAGGCATGTGAATAGTCTATCCATGTCAAATTTCAATACAGAAATTGTTTGAAAAAATTTCAAAGTTGGCCCCATTCACAGGTCATTGTTGCCCGTGTTTAGTCCTAATACAATTTATATTCCTTGTTCCTTGTTCCTTGTTCGTCGTTCCTTGTTCCTTGTTCCTCATTCCTTGACCATGGTGTAGTCCCCAAGATCCATTATTTTTGTACAAAACATATTAATGGCATAAAATGTCCCACACAAAGACCAAATATCCGCTACATAAGTCTTTTGTCTTTTTTCAAGGACTATGTAACGAATCTCAATTCTAAGAAGATTCAATTAGGAAGTAAGAACCTTATGTTCTTTCCTTAACCATGGGTGACATAACACTATCATTCAATAGTCAAATTGTTACATTTCATTGTCATGCATCATGTGAACTGAGGGCTTGAGCCACCACAAAGGAAACATACAAAGAATATTTGTCTTAGGAACAAGATATGGTACTATCCATTTTGAGGTTTGGAATAGAGATTGTTCTTATAGAATACACTACATTTCACCATATTATAAGCCCTACAATCCTTGCAAACCATGTAACACCATTCAAACTAGACACATTTTTGCGACGAATTAGAAAATTTCGTCGATAGTATAGCTAATTCGTCGCAAGATTATTTACATTCGACTCTCTTGCGACGATATCAAATGATGCTTAGATTCATTTCATATTTGGCTTATCAACTTGAAATTAAAATTTGATACTTGGCAGGCTAGCTGGACCTTGAGTACTCAAATACAAATATGAAATTTGGAATCATTAACATATCTACTAGAACATATGAAAAATAGGGTTTATGGTTTACATGATGATATGATGATGGAAGAAAGTGGGTGTATGAGTGAAATTTGAGTCCAGAAACCCTCCCATATCATTAAGGCACGCAGATAGTCTATTCGTGTCAAATTTCAATGCATACAGAAACAGTTTGAAAACATTTCAACGTTGGCCCCATTCACATGTCACTGTTGCCCGCCTCTAGTATTTTTATGGTGTTGATTAAGAAATCAACGAAAAAAAAGGATTTTTCATAACAACTATGACACAGATACATTGTATATACATTAATGTAGAACTTGAAAGAAAAATGAAGAAAGAATGACGGAAACTTAAAACTTGCGTCAACTAAATTGTGTACTTTGAAATAAAATTAGGGTTTATGGTTTACATGATGAATTGATGATGGAAGAAAGTGTGTACGTGAGTCAAATTTGAGTCTAAAAACCCTCCCATATTGTTAAGGCATGATAATATTATATCCATGTCAAATTTCAGTGCATACATAAATTGTTTGAAAAAATTTCAACGTCGGCCCCATTCATAGGTCACTGTTGCCCCGTGTCTAGTCCTAGTACAATTTTTGTTCCTTGTTCGTTGACCATGGTGTAGTCCCCAATTTTATCACATATTTATGAAAAGAGATGTTTTCCTTTGGATTTGGCCATTGGGTGACCAAATGAGAAATAAGTGGGCTTAAGAACCCACAAATGTATTTCATCCAAAGGCGGGGTGCGACCGTGCAAGGGGGCGCACATATCTGGTCAATGAATAATAATCCTTGGAATCGGGAGTTTGAAGAGTTGTTAAAATTTGTCAGAAGGATCCAAACTCCCAAAATATGAAATCATCAGGAGTCGTCCGATCCAGCAGGATGCGTGGCACTAGATCCGAACCGCAGAGAAAGTCATTTCGAGAAAACTGAAGTGAGGAATGCGTAGATCTCCTAAGTCTCGAAATGCCAAAGGCCTGAAGTCCCAAATGCCAAGTGTTTGAAGCCCCAAAATGTCGATATTCATCTGGGTCATCCGATGCAAAGGGACAGGTGGCAACCGATAAGCGAAATCACAATTTTGTGAGTCGAAGGTTTCAGCATGAAGCAAGGCGCAAGTTCCCGAAACGCGAAATCGTGAAGCACTCAGGAGTTGGGCCTGTGGTCACAGCCCGAGGCCACATAGGAGGTGGGCCCAAGAAAAATGGTCAGCATGTCGAGGAGGAAGGTTAGCGCCATCGCATAGCTGGTGACTCAGGTTTTCGAGGAGGTAATCATGGCCATCGGATGCATAGCAGATCCGACCGTCGATTTGAATAGGGCCATTTCACAATATTGGGTATTGGGAGATTGTAGTCATGCGATGTGAAAAACCTTCGAAACGCGAAATCGCGATGCACCCAGGAGTTGAGCCCCAAGTCATGGCTGGAGGTCACATTGAACGATGGAGAGGAGCTGCGCCAAAGGCTGAAGATGCCCATATTTGTCACAGAGGGAGATTATCGGGTTTTTAAGGTGTCGGGTTGACTCGAAGAACTGTTAGATGCACATAACAGCTCCCTGAGCGTTCAAGCCTCATCCTGATCCTGATGAAGTAGTTAATGAAAGTAGGGGGAGGTGGTTGAAACCTCGCCTCACTCCATAAATGGAAAGCATGGAGGAGCCGGTCATGGAAAATATAGTTGTTAGCCTGTGGTACCCCTGTGAGTGGTTTTTCTTGCAAGCCCATATTGATCTAAGCTTGTTTCTGATAGAAGAAGATGCAGAGGCCAAGCCTTGAATGCAACGCCATGGAAGCTTGAGTGCATATCTACTGTTGTTTACAAATTTTTTGAGTATATGTATGGAGTTCTGTTATTTTGTAAAGGGTCTTTGGTTGAGAAGAGCTCCCAATTTGTAATTTTGTTCTTCCAGAGCTATTCTCTAGTTATGTAATTGACTTGAGACCTTCATCTTAATAGAATTCAGCTTCCCTCTTTCCATTTTGTTTGTAAAAGCTGTTTAAAACACTCAAGCATGGATGATCCAATCGAGGATCGTTATACTATTGTAATGGAGGTTTGATTATAGAGGTATTGTGGTCAGTTTTATTCATTTCCTTGTGTATTTGTTTCCTTCTCACATTGAATGGCTTAGGCATGGAGGATCCAGTTGAGATATTGCAGTTGCAGGATGATGGAGGTTTGATCATACTGCAGTTGTAACTGTTTCTCTTGTAGACATATTTTGATGTCTGAATTTGAGCTCAAGAATGGTCTTGAGCTTGGGTTTTCTTCTTTGAGCTATTGGAAGGCCTGATGCCCAAAGAAGTCTCCTTCACCCTTTCTCCTAAGTCTTCCCTCTTCTCTCGCTTTAACTCAATTTACTGACTGAAGTTAATGTGTCCCTCACTTCCCTGTGCATTTCCTATCCAGTTCTATGTTGAACATCTTTCATGTTGTTGAGTTTTGGCCATCGACCATCCACATTTAAACCAACATCCACCCCAAACACTGGTGGGTATCGGGATTTCCTTTTCTACAATCTGAAGGTGACTTCCGGTGCTAACATTTCTGGCACCACTGCCGAGGAATGAATTGAAGACCTTTCACTGGGCAGAAAGACAACGAACTTCTGATTCTGAAGGTGCATCCGACATCAAAACCTTTGAAGATTGCACTTGCACTTGGAGACTCCATTGAGGTGACTCCATTGTCTCAACTCCACTTTTGTAGTGCGACAGCCTACAACTATAGCCCCTGGGAGAACACAATGATTAGATCTGGTCTTTGATAGTGAACAAAGGCCAGACACACTCCTACTACATATCTTTCACCTCATGGTTAAAGGATCAACTGGTGAATCCACTGGTTCGAAATGAGAAAAATCTTGGCTTAGAGGTTTGCTCCTTTCAATTTTTCTGTTGTTCCTGGTTTTCCTAACGTTCTTCCTACAATTGATGATTGGGTTGATTTTTTGCCCATATTTAAAGAGCATAAAGAGGACAACCTTGCTCGACATCTCCATGAGTTTCATAAACTCATGCATCAGTGGGAGATACATCATGAGGATGTTTAATGAATATGTTCATGTTCTCATTGGATGGGGATGCCCGTGAGTGGTATCGATCCTTGCCCCCTACTAGCATCTCCTCCTTGGAACAGTTTCATGCAGCCTTTAATAAGCATTGTCAAATATATTATTCCTCTGAGTTAATTTGTCATAATTGTTGTGATGAATGTGAAGGCCATGATCAAGATATGGTTGTGCCTAATGAAGGTCGTGAGGATGAGGACCATGAGGAGGAAGATGCTTTGGGTAAGTTGATGGAGCTGGTAAAATCTCTCTCTGCCGAGATAGAAAGGTTCAAATCTAAAGAAAGCGCAGAGGATTTTCTAGTCCTTGAAGCAGATGTTCTTGGCAGCCCTAATGATGATGGTAATATTGAATATTTCATAGCTATAAAGGCATTAGTTTCTTCCCCTGATGAGCCCGTTGTCTCAGATTTAAAGGAGGAAGCCATTGTGGAAGAGGATTGTTCTCTTTTTCTTCACAAGATTTCCCATGATGTGTTTACATTTGGGATTGAAAAGAAGGATCGGGAGATCGTTCCATTTTTGCAAGATGGAGAAATTTTCTGCTCGCCCAACTTTGATGATTATTCAGATGAAGAGCAGTAGAGCCCTACATCACAATTTTCCAACTGGGGAAGCAACCAACTTGTATATGATAGCTACGAATCAGAGCCTGAGCTGGATATGCAAGATTTCCAAGAACATACTGCAGAGTCCCATCCTCTGTTCGTTAAAGAAAAATATTATGAGGAAGTCATCCATGTTGGACCTACAGAAGACACCAAGAAATGGTTTGAAGAGTAGAGTTTTCCCACGATTCATGTTTATGACGATTATGAATCTGAACCTTGGGAGAGATATGAAGAAGAAAAGGAGCAACAAAAGGCACAGTTTATAGCCTACTCAGAACCTGTCAGCGAGCAACCATCGCCTGGTATCATTCAGTATGCATCATCCTTTCACCCACCTACATTTGTGCCTACCAGAGATATTCAACCATGTATGAGCAGCTGTGTAGCAGAGAAGGTCGCATGTTACAAATTTTCTGGAGTTTCTCACTTGGCCTATGAGCCTGTCAAGGAATACATGGAGTTGTATTTCCTTCATATTTTGAAGCCACCCAACTTTATCCTGAACTCAACATTAGGAGGAAAGATGAAGAATGTAACCGTTCTGCTGTCACGGTTGCATTATATGTTATCAATCATCGACAGAGTGAAGGAGCTTCCAGTTTGGAAGTTACTTGAATGGCTATGGTGGAAGTTTTCTTTCACCTAGCACTGTGTAAAAATCAATTAGTTTAGGGTTGTACATAAATAAGCTCCTTGGAGCATGTGAGTTTATATTTGTTTTTTACTTATCAGATTTTATTCCTCAGCAGGGTGTTTTGAGCTTGACTCCATAGCCCAATAGAAGGCGAATGGAACTGCAAAAGGAGATCTTAGAGCCTCGTAGGGAGGACTATATCCCCCATGGAGCCGAATGTTATCACATATTTATGCAAAGGGATGTTTTCCTTTAGAGTTTTCCATTGGGTGACCAAATGCAAAAGAAGTGGGCTTAAGAACCCACAAATGTATTTCATCCAAAGGCGGGGCGCGACTATGCATGGGCGTGCACATATCTGGTCGACGAATATTAATCGCAGGAATCGAGATTTCAAAGAGTTTTTAAAAGTTGTCAGAAGGATCCAAACTCCCGAAATTCGAAATCATCAGGAGTCATCCGATCCAACAGGATGTGTGGCACCAGATCTGAACCATGGAGAAAGTCATTTCGGGAAATTGAAGTGAGGAATGTGCAGATCTCCCGAGTCTTGAAATTCCGAAGGCCCGAAGTCCTAAAATGCTGAGGGTCTGAAGCCCCGAAATGTCGATATTCATCTGAGTCATCCGATGCAAAGGGACAAGTGCCAGCCGATAAGCGAAATTGCAATTTCGCGAGTTAGAGGTTTCAACACGGAGCAAGGCACAAGTTCCCAAAACGTGAAATCGTGAAGCGCTCAGGAGTTGGGCTCGTGGTCACAACCCAAGGCCACATAGGAGGTGGGCCCAAGAAAAATGGTCAGCAGGTCCAGTAGGAAGGTTAGTGGCCATCGCATAGCTGGCGACTCGAGTTTTCAAGGAGGTAATCGTGGCTGTCAGATACATAGCAGATCCAACCGTCGATATGAATAGGGCCATTTCGCAATATCGAGTATTGGGAGATTGTAGTCATGCGATGAAAACCCCCTGAAACGTGAAATCACAATGCGCCCAGGAGTTGAGACCCAGGTCATGGATCAAGGTCACATGGAACAATGGAGAGCAGCTGCGCCAAAGGCCAAAGACGCTCGTATTGGTCATAGAGGGATATTATAGGGTTTTAAAGGCATCGGGTTGACTCGAAGAACCGCTAGCTGCACATAAAAACTCCCTGAGCATTCAAGCCTCATCCTGATCTCGATGAAGCAGTTAATGAAAGAAGGAGGAGGTGGTTGAAACCTTGCCTCACCCAATAAATGGAAAGAATGGAGGAGTCGGCCATGGAAAATAGAGTTGTTAGCCTGTGGTACCCCTGCAAGTGTTTTTTCCTGCAAGCCCATACTGATCTAAGCTTGCGTCTGACAGAAGAAGATGCAAACGCCAAGCCTTGAATGCAGCGCCATGGAAGCTCGAGCACGTCTCTGTTGTTGTTTACAAAGTTTTTGAGTATATGTATGGAGTTCTATTATTTTGTAAAGGGTCTTTGGTTGAGGAGAGCTCCCAATCTGTCAGCTTCCCTCTTTAATTCAGCTTCCCTCTTTCTATTTTGTTTGTAAAAGTTGTTTAAAACACTCGGGCATGGATGAAATAGTCGAGGATCGTTATACTGTTGTAATGGAGGTTTGATTATAGCAGTATCGTGGTCAGTTTTATTCATTTCCCTGTGTATCTGTTTCCTTCTCACATTGAATGGCTCAGGAATGGAGGATATATTCGAGCTATTGCAGTTGCAGGATGATGGAGGTTTGATCATACTGCAGTTGTAACTATGTCCCTTGTAGACATATTTCAGTGTCTGAATTTGAGCTCAAGAATGCTCTTGAGCTTAGGTTTTCTTCTCTGAGTTGCTGGAAGGCCTGATACCCAGAGCAGTCTCCTTCACCCTTTCTCCTAAGTCTTCCCTTTGCTCTCTCTTTAACTCAATTCACTGACCTAAGTTAATGTGGCCCTCACTTCCTTGTGCATTTCCTGTCCAGTTCTGTGTTGAACATATTTCATGTTGTTGATTTTTGGCCACGACCATCCACATTTAAACCAACAGCCACCGTAAAGACTGATGGGTATCGGGCTTTCCTTTTCTACAATCTGAAGGAGACTTCCGGTGCTAACACCCAAGATCCATTATTTCTATACAAAACATACTAACGGCATAAAATGTCCCAAACAAAGACCAAATATCTGCTACATAAGTCTTTTGACTTTTTTCAAGGACTATGTAACGAATCTCAATTCTAAGAAGATTCAAATAGGACCTAAGAACCTTATGTTCTTTCCTTAACCATGGGTGACATAACACTATCATTCAATAGTCAAATTGTTACATTTCATTGTCATGCATCATGTGTACTGAGGGCTTGAGCCACCACAAAGGAAACATACAAAGAATATGTGTCTTATGAACAAGATATGGTACTATCCATTTTGAGGCTTGGCATAGAGATTGTTCTTATAGAATACACTACATTGCACCATATTATAATCCCTACACTCCTTGCAAACCATGTAACACCATTTAAATTAGACACATTCTTGCGACAAATTAGCTATACTATCAACAAACTTTTTTTGTTGATAGTATAACTAATTCGTCACAAGATTATTTACATTTGTCTCTCTTGCGACGATATCAAATGATGCTTGGATTCATTTCATATTTGGTTTATTAACTTGAAATTAAAATTTTATAGTTTGCAAGCTAGCTGGACCTTGAGTACTCAAATACAAATATGAAATTTGGAATCATTAACATATCTACTAGAACATATGAAAAATACGGTTTATGGTTTACATGATGATATGATGATGGAAGAAAGTGGGTGTGTGAGTGAAATTTGAGTCCAGAAAGCCTCCCATATCATTAAGGCATGCGAATAGTCTATCCATGCCAAATTTCAATGCATATAGAAATAATTTGAAAAAATTTCAATGTTGGCTCCATTCACATGTCACTGTTGCCCGCCTCTAGTATTTTTATGGTGTTGATTAAGAAATCAATGAAAAAGAGGGATTTTTCATCAAAACTATGACACATATACATTGTATATACATTAATGTAGAACCTAAAAGAAAAATGAAGAAATAATGATGAAAACTTAAAACTTGCGTCAACCAAATTGTGTACTTTGAAAGAAAATTAGGGTTTATGGTTTACATGATGAATTGATGATGGAAAAAAGTGGGTATGTGAGTAAAATTTGAGTCAAGAAACCCTCCCATATCATTAAGGCATGCAAATAGTCTATCCATGTCAAATTTCAGTGCATACATAAACTGTTTGAAAAAGTTTCAACGTTGGCCCCATTCACAGGTCATTGTTGCTCGTGTCTAGTCCTAGTACAATTTTTGTTCCTTGTTCCTTGTTCCATGTTCTTAGTTCCTTGTTCCATGTTCCTCGTTCCTTGTTCCTCATTCCTTGGCCATGGTGTAGTCACCAAGATCCATTATTTTTGTACAAAACATACTAATGGCATAAAATGTCCCACACAAAGACCAAATATCCACTACATAAGTCTTTTGCCTTTTTTCAAGGACTATGTAACGAATCTTAATTCTAAAAAGATTCAAATAGGACCTAAGAACCTTATGTTATTTCTGTTAAATTTACATGCAGCAGCGAGAGCCATTCTCCTGGAGGATGACTAAGACCCTAGAAGAGATCTAGGGCCCCCAGTGCACTCCTGGGGTATGTGGTCTGGGACCAAATTGATAAAGACCCTAGACAAATGTCTAGGGCCCCTGGACTGGGTCTAGGGTAACCATGCCTGGGGCATGAGAGTCTTGGTCTGGGACCAAGCATTTGAAGACCCTAGATATCTCTAGGGCCCCTGGTTTGTAACCA
>ML790461.1:462753-484160 GCA_009831015.1 Picea engelmannii | reverse complement strand
AAATATCTCTTGATATTGGAGGATTGTATTTTCCTCTTGGAGGTTTATCCCTCCCTTTACATTTGGAAGCTGTAGCTACCTTTGGAAGTCATTACTTCCCTTGAACAAAAACTATTGATTATTTCTCATATATTGTGCATGGTATATTGTGGTGTATTGATGTAACTCTTATACTATTGTTCATTGCTCATTGGATATAATTGAATGGTTTAAGTATAAGTTGAAAAAGGTTTTAAATTGTATTGGATACTGATTCACCCCCCTCTCAGTATCAACATGAACAGGTCCACAAATTTCAATCTCCTCAACTTGGTGTATGATGTAGTGTTCTCGTGCATTGAAAATTGTTGGAGGTATATACTTTTGCATTTCACACATTAGACGAGGAATTTATATCTTCCAATACTTTATATAATCTTCATGGATTTCTTTCAATGACAACCATCTAGATGAGATCATGACACAAGAAAATAACATGTTTCAACATAACATAATATAATATATTACATTACAAGTAAAACACGTGTCATTATATAACTACAATAATAATTTGAAAGAACATTTTGCATATAAATCACAACTACTTACCTCATGTATTTTCCAAGATCATATATAACTTGTGTGACGTTGTTGTTAAAGTCGTTTTGGAGAGATAGCGGTAGAACATATTGTAACAAAAAAATGAATCGTTATTTGTTTCGACCAAAGTAGACAAGAAAAAATAAAAATAAATAAAAGATGTATAAGGCCAATATATATAAATATGTATACCAAAATTATTACCTTAATGAAGGTATGCCAATCATGTGTTTTTACCCCACCAAATTCACCTTTCTTCGTTAAGATATTATTTATGTTTGAAGCAAAACTCGTGGGAAATTTAATTCTTTGAATGACCTCTTTTACATCATTGCTTTGTTGCTCTGTTAATAACCATGGAAGGTTATTTCGGTCTAGTACTCCATCTAATCTATTTGAATATCGGATCACACTTCACATTGCATGATTGGCTTCTTGAATGTTAGTACAAATTTTGACAATTTTTTTTTGTCCCTCCTACCATTTATGATTCACCATAACGTTTATGTCACATTCCTCCCGATATGCATTGTATCAAACAAATGAGCTATTTTTAGCTCCTCATAGTAGGGAAACCTCATGAATTGAGCGGGATAACATTTCAATCCTCGTGGAAGCCCATTATTAATAGGTTCACGATGATTGCGGCTTTCATGAAGCATAAAATAAATCACAAAAATAATTATCAAATACGGTAAAATAAATTCAATGATTAAAATAAACATTCAAAACATTACATGATCTACGATACATAAATAAATCGAGTACCTTGACGATTTTTATTACATTCCAACCTCCATAGGTGAGGTGTCATTCTTCTTGGTTTTAAACCAGTCTCTTCTTTCCCATTGAAAATATGTTTTTTCAATAGTACGATACCTATGGTTGTTAGGTAGGAGGTGCCTATACTCATCAAACACCACATTTCCTAAACTTTTTGAATGACGATACTTCATCTTAGGGCCACAAACTGGACATGCAAATTTACCCTTTGTTTGAAGACCAACAACAAATGGATTAATGCCAATTATATGATGAGATTATTTAAAAATTAAACATGCACCATGATAACATTAAAAAATTATATAGTATTAAAGAAAAATATTAGAATGCTACATACCACAAAAATGTGTTAGTCCAGGGGCATCATGAATTGTCCATAAAAGTATTCCATGGAATTTAAATTTCTTCTCCCCGATTGGTTTACATATGTCATACATTGTGTCGCCAACCCATAAATTTAGTAGCTCGTCGATAAGAGGATCGATATATACATTCATATCTTTAACCTGGTACTTACCTAATTGTTTGAAATTACACCTAATTACTATAGGAATGATATCATGTAATATATATAAGTAAATAAATAAACAAAAGATATTATGCAAAAATTGAAACAAATGAAAATTTTACATTAAAAAAATTAAAGTAAACAAATACCTGGAACAATCATTGTCAACATTATGTGCTCCCTCTTTATTGACATCCAAGGAGGAATGTTATTGTTGATAACAAAAATAGGCCACACTGAGTAAATAGACCTAAGCTCTCTGAATGGTTTAACACTGTCAACTGCCAATGAAAGCCTAACATTACGAGGTTCATCTTTGAAATCTGCCCATTTTTTCTCAATTTCCCTAAATGAAGAACCATTGACAGGCATTTGAAGAACACCATCTCCACTTCTGTTATGTGCTTGGTAATCCATAAATTGTGCTATTCTTTCACACCTGAACAATCACTGCAAACGTGGAATTATGGGAATATGAAAAAGAACCTTTCGAGACACCCTTTTTGTTACTTGATCAGTTCAATATCTACCGATAAGACATTGCAGACATTCTATTTTCAAAGCATGTTGTCCATAATATATAATATGATCATTAGGAAATGCATCTATAGTTTCATAATCCATTCCAATGTCTTTCATAATGGCATGCAAACTTCGATATGTGCGAGGTAAAATATTTGACAATGGTAACACAAATTCACCTAACAATATACAACATAAACAAATAACTAGTTAATGTAAAGAATATTAATCGTAAAAATTGCATTCTTATTTTACACATTAATTAACACTAAAAACAAATAGAAAAAAATCAACATTTATGTATAATATGAGATGAAACATATTACATACCTTAGGATCTGTGTCATACAAGTGTTTGACAAATTATTCATAACCTTTAAGTTCACTAGAATTAATGTAGCGGAGATAATATTTTCTCTTGATCCTTCATAAAGTCATTTATTTTCCTTTTCTAATAGAGGTTCATCATAAATACCAACATTGTCCCCATCCTCATCCGACTACGAAAACAAATATTGGATGATTTGATTTGTCCCATCATCTTCTTCTATGGGATCATTAACTTGATTTGTCCCATCATCTTCTTCCATGACATACTCATTTTCTTGGTCATGATGTTTCTCAGCTTGTACAACATCATTTCTACTACTGTTTGGTGCAATATTCTGCGGAAAGTTAGAGGGCAACTCTAACTTTATAATTACAAACAATCATGCAAAATTAGTGTATACTATAGAAAATATTCAAACAATATATATACATATATATAATTTCATATAAAATTGACAATATAAAAAAAGATAATGAATATATAGCTAATTACAGGACATATGAGAAAACATTTTTTGCAAGGGCAATAACATCTACCATCACCCTTTTCACCCGCTTTACTTTTTTCCCCACCTCTAACTTTATTCTATGACATTCTTCCGCACAAAAATACCCTTTCGGAATCGTCGTTGTTATAGAAAGATTGTCGCAACATCATTAAATTGTCCAATATTTGTAGGTCAATTTAGGTCACGGTCATTGCAATTGCGACAAAATTTTTGTTATATCTAGGTCACTTTGTCAAAGGGTATAACGATTATAACGGTCATATCGTCGGTCTTGCGACGAAGGTTGAAAAAATCAATTTAGACTTTGTCAAATTGTATAACAATGAATATGGATAGTAGAAAAGAGTGTAACAGTCAATAGTTAGCGTCGCTTGCGACGAATACACACGTTCGTCGAAATAGAGACAATAGTCCACTATCTTAATGATCATCGCAAAACTGACGAAAGTTTCATTTCGTCAAGATAGAGACGAATACAGGCTAGATTTAGAACAAAATTGAAAAATTGAACTTCTTCTCTTGAATTTTGCGACGAAAGAGTACTTTCGTCGCAAGTAGTCGCCGCAAATTTTTCAATATGTAGTAGTGCATCCATATGATACACTTTAATATTCTTGGATCATGCATAAGCTCAAATCAATTGGATTGCTTCCATTATGACAACTGGGGAAAATGTCTATTCAAATCGATTCCTTCAACCTGTGCGTATCCTTTACACGCCAATCTAGCTTTGTTCCTTGTAACTTGTCCATCTTTATTTATGAAAACCCACTATGTGCCAATCACATTCTTATTCTTTGGTCCTGGAACCAATTACCAAGTGTCATTCTTCTCTATTTGATCCAATTCTTCATCCATGGCTTTATTCCATAATTCATCCTTGTTGGCCTCTTCAAAATTGTTTGGTTCAATCATAGATAAGAGTGCTAGGTGCATTTTTTCTGGCGAACAAATTCTTCTTCTAGTCTCAACTCTTGCATCCTTGTTTCCGATAATCTGATCTGAAGGATGATTCTTCTGTACTCGTTTGATAGATGTCTTTGGAGGAACTTGTTGAACTTGCTCTTCTACTTATTTCTGATCCTCTTCATCTTCCCCTTCTACTTCTTCTTCATCTTCTGCTTCTTCTTCGTAAAGTTGTTCCATTGCTTCATTTTCTTCTTCCTTTAATTCTCGTCCACCTGTTTCATGAATTGTTACATTGATGTTTTCCACAACTTTGTTCAACCTCATATTGTAACACTTGTATGCTTTCATGTACTTGAGTAACCAACAAGTACTCCTTTGTCCACATGAGAGTCAAAGTTTCCCATTCTTCCATCTTCTCTTTTGATGTAGCATTTGCTTCCAAATACTATGAAGTGCTTCACATTTGTTGGTCTTCCTTTCCATATCTTGTAGGGAGTTTTGTCATTGTTGTTTCTTATTATTACTCTGTCTTGAATGTGAAATGTTGTATGCACTGCATGTGTCCAAAGAATATTTGTTGATTTGGAATCCATTAGCATTGTTCAATCCATTTCCTATGTAAATATCATCCATTAGGATAATGTTTCTTTGTCTCTGAACCACTCTCTAAACCAATCTATGAATCCATGCTCTCATCCACTTTCATATATCTGTCCAAACCTGCTAAGTGTTCTTATGAATCCATCTCTGTCCATACTGTCCAAGACTCTACTGCATAATTGTCCATAATGCTGACCCATTTATCACTATACCATCATGAAGTCTTCACTACTACAACTGATTGTACTTCTGCTAATTGACTGCTCTGGATCTGTCTTCTCAAACTCTACAAGTTGCTCGAAGGATGGTTCTTTCATCTGTCACACCTATCACATATACTCCCCTTGTCTAATATTCATATTACCTGGGAGTCTCTAAGCCATATGGCTTAGAAAAATTCCTGATCTTATGTGTATTCATCATCATCTTCAATGGTAGATTCATCATTTATCTTAGCTCTAACTTCTTTCTTTATGTCTGTGGATTCATTTTTTACTACAATGCCTCAAAGTACAATATCTTGAACCTGTTCCTTATTTACTTGTCCTTATTTTCTTTCAGTTGTTTTCTAAACCTTTATGTATTTGACATCTTTCTTTTTCTTTGTGTAATTTTCTTCATCTCGTTTTATTGCCAATCTTGCGATCTCTGGGATCTGGTCTTTATTCACTTGTTCTTCGTGTTTTCTTATCCATACTTTCTTATATATGATATCAATGTTCTTTTTTGTGGAAGTATCGATCATGATTCTACAATCACTAGCTATGTGTCCATAGTTATGACATTTGTAACATTCAATGTTATGTGGGGCCACATAGGCATTTCTTTCTTGAACATTTCTTTTATAATCCCTGCAATCTACAACCTCATGTCCAAAATTAGTACAATAAAAAAAATGACCATAAAAGAAATTTGCATACCTGGGAGTGAATGATCTTTTTTGTGGTGTAGTCCTTCTGAATTTCTACCTTGACTAATCATGATCATGATTGAAGCCTTTTTGTGGCTTGAACATGGATGGTCTTCTTGAAGATGTATCTTCAATAGTTTTCTTAGATTTTGGTTGACCATGATTCTTTCCTTTGAGTGCTTCTGCATAACTCTTTCTATTTTCTTCATTCTTCTTTTCTAGGAACCTAGAGTGCTTCTCTTCATTCTCTATAACTGATGTGGATGTTTCTGTCTCTTCAACGTTCTTGTTGAGCTTGATGATTTTACTTCTCAATGTGACAAATTCTTCTTCAAGCTTCTCAACCTCTTCTTATTTCTTCTTTATCTGAGACTTCATGAATTCTTCTGTTCTTTTCGCTTCTTCAAGCTATATTTTTAAAGTGATTATTTGTTCTTCAAATCCTTTCTCTTATTGACCAAACTCTACCTCAAGCTGGTTTAGATCCTTAGTTCTTTCCTTAATATGATATGTCAATATCTTCTCTCTCATTTATTCTTTTTCCTTTTGTACTGCTATGTTGGCTTCCAAATACTGCTTTTGATATTCAATATTTTCTTCGATCTTTCTAGCTTCTTCTAGCCAATTTCCTAAGTTCTCGATGACCTATTGGGCTTCTTAAAAAATGTGAACACTTTCCTTTTGTTTCATCAATTCTTTCTTGAGTGAATTTTTTTCTTCTCTTAGTTCATCTAAAGAACTAATCAATTTTGCTTCATAATTGTCTTCCTTTTCAATTAGTTTTTTTGTCTCATTTACTTCATGGTATTCTATTTCAATATGTTCACGTTTTTCACAATTAAAGCAAAACAACATATCTATGGTGATTATGTACTCTTCATATTCTGAATCTGTTTGACATGGTGAACATAATTCTTCTTGATATGCATATGCATCTTCTTTGGCATTTTCTGAATCTGCGATGGGTGAAGAATATATGTCATGTAACTTATCCCAAAGTTCTTTGGTTTATGAACATTTACCAAGCTTTCCTCTTATCGGATTAGGTAATCCTTCCCAGATGAAATTCATTGCTATTTTTTTATTCTTCTTCAATTCCTTCTTGGTTGCAGTCTTTGCCCTTTTTGAACTATCATATCCTGTAACTATTGATAGCCAAATATAATGCCCATGTTCCTGTAAAAACACTTTCGTTCTTCTGATCCATATCTCATACTTTAACCCATTATGACCATTAAACAGTGGTACTCCATTCTCAATGTAATCCATGATCTCCTTCTAGTGGTTAAACTGTTTCCTGAAGAAACATGCTCTGATACCAATTGTTGGATTACTGAGAGGGGGGGGGTGGTGAATCAATAATAGATAAATTCAATCATTTTTAACCACAAAATGCAAGTGTTATATCAATGTATAATTATCATATAATAGTTGTAGAGTAAAGAAACAATGAACAAATGATCAATCATACACATACACAGTACACCCGTGTTTTTATGTGGAAACCCAAAGAGGGAGGAAACCACAGAATGATTTTTCTTATATGTCTTTAAGAATTACATTCATTGGAAGCACCAACTTCCTTTGTTTTCCAGATGCAACTGGAAGGAGGATCCAACCCCCTAGTTTTGCAGGATACAACCTGAGGGAATTTCCAACTCCCCAATTCTGTGGCTACAACCAGAAGGAGACTACAACCCCCTATGTTCTCCGGCTACAACCGGAAGGTGGCTACAACCACTTGTCCTTTCCCCGTCCAACCACCATGAAATATAAGTAGAATGATGGAACCACTGTCGCAATATCACTATGAGATATACTGCTATAAACCTGTACCAATCAACCTGTAATAAACATGTACCATAAACAAGTGCATCAACCATGCACCAACTTGTACTAAACAACATGTAATCAACCTGTACCATAAACAAGTGCATCAACCATGCACCAAATTGTACCTCAACCTATACCATCAACGATTGCATCAACCATGCACCAAATATGAACCAATCATGAATCAAATACACATAAACTATGACTCATCAAGATGTACCAACATCATCAACTATACACCTCATGTATGTGCCAACTCATCAACTACTTGTCTCAACCATGTACCCAACATGTACCTCAACCAAAATCCCTCATCAATTTCATCATCCAAATATGATTTATAACTCTGTAACAGACCTGGTGTAAATGATCACATACCTGCAAACCTTCCTTAACTTTAACAACAAGAGACTAGCATTTTCATCAAACGTTACTTTAGTCTCACATGACTAATTTTGGATTAGTCAACAACCCTAACTTGCAATAATCATAACTATGTACCTATAATGAATAAAGATCTGAAAATGGTACACAATGTTCTTCAGTGTATTTTATGCAATTCTTCCATATTTCACTACTTGTAACCTCTCCGAAAAGGAGTTATAGCAAAAATGGCATACCTTGTTGAATTTTGGATTATTCAAGAGAGAGAACTTGTTGAGCGTGCCCCACATGAAATATTTGTTGTATGGATCTGAAAATGGTACACAAAATACGACAGATTGTAATCTAACCAATATATTTTTCCTTACTGAATTTGGATATGTTATGACATTTTTACCCGAAACACCTGTTTTAGACTAGTTTTAGGACTAGCCACAAACCTTATTTTCCACGGAGTGCAACTCCAAAAATACAACGACCCACAAGTTGAAATTTTTATCACAACTACTTGGATATGTTTCCTCAACGGCCTCCTAATTTTGCGGTTTGATTCATTCTATAAAAAACTTTATTGCGAAAATGGTGAGATGACCTGTAAATAACATACCTTAGAAAGCATCATCAAAAGAGTTTATCCTCCCTTGAATTTCGACCTTCTTTACTTCACCTTCCCTCTGAAATTCACCTTAGATATCCTTTGGTTACCTCAGTCACTTGTATACATTCAATATGCTCAAGTATAATTAAAATGAGAGAACCTTGCCTCTTATTTATACTTTTATGTAGCTTCCTCAAGGGGTTACCTTCTAACCATCTTAAACCACTTTCCTTATTTTAGGGCTAACCCACTTCTAACCACTTGTCCACTTAGTAATTTCTCCATTAAATTTATTCTTTAAATAATTTATTTTGTATCCACTTTGACTTATAGTACACTCATCACTTCACTTTATTATTTACCTTCTAAAATCTCTTAAACCACTTTCCTTATTTTAGGGCTAACCCACTTATAACCACTTGTCCACTTAACTTAACCACTTTCCATAATTAGTAAGTTCTCCATTAACTTTATTATTTAAATAATTTCTTTTGCATACTCTTTGACTTACAGTACACTCATCACTTCACTTTATTATTTAAATAATTTCTTCTTTGCAAACACTTTGACTACTTTGACCTTTTGGGGCTTCTAGATGACTCATGAGGGTTCTCCAACTTCACATGGCCATAACTCTCTAACCATGAGGAGTTATGTGACGTTCCACATACCACCGGAAATGGTATGACATGTACTATCTATATAGAATAGTCTTACCTGCAAATATATCAAACTCATACCATTATCCATCAAACAAACTTGGGTCCATTACCCAAACCTTTTTGCTACCGAAATTCACTACCGGACTTTCTTCAAGGGTTGAAATAAATGACAACCAACCCAATTAATAAAAAACTAGCCCAATCCTTTATAACATCTCAAATGGAACACAATATATAGGTGCAAGCTTGGAACATGTTACAAGTTTAGGGGAAATCCTTTGTGGTTTAACTTTGAGATAAACATGTCCTCCAACTTTGAAATCTTTATGCACTATGGTTTTGTTTGCAGAACTTTCATTAGGGGAGTTTTGAGGTAAAAACGGGCCTCAAAATAGAAAATATACTATCAAAATCAACTTTAAAAGAAATAATATGATTCAATATGATGATTTTAACCATAAGGGTAAATATTTTTGGAGGGAAAGGAAGAAAACTGTTTTTTTAATCACATTTTCAACTCACCTCTTTATAGGTTTACTTTATTTTCAAATGTAGGAACTTATTGGATGTGGAGATAAACATGTTCTCTGTGCAACATCCCTCTCTTGTGCACACTTGATGAGACTTATTCTTTGAGGACACTTGCGTGCAATTGATCTGATTCATTATATGATTGACTGTTTCGATTATGGATTATGATGATGTTGTGGATATGATGATATGTTATTTTAGTATATTGATATCGACAAGTGATATTGACTGGTTTTTCCTGAGTGTGTAGGACTCTGGACCATTTTAGGATGTTGATGGCATCAATGGACCTCCTTGGACTCCAGATCGAGTTAGGGAGTGGACTGTTATGGTTTGAGTTGTAATGAATCTCAAAAAAATCACCATAAAATCAATAAATAAATAAATAAAATTCTTTCTTTTCTATGACATAATTCAACTTCGTTTAAGCTTAGGATTTAAGAGAGGTAAGATTCAATTCGATCCAAATGATATTATTACACCAGTCTAGTTTACTTCGAACAAGAAATTGTCAAAGTAATCAGTTTTGCAAACTTAGTTACGCTTGTGATTGCAAGTCTAGAACTTCATGACTACTCGAACAATAGGTGACTTGACTGCCTGCTATGTGCGCGCATAAAGGCGGATATTATCATTTTACTGTAGAAAATTCGCTTTAACTCTCTATTAACGTCTGTACTCAATTCCACCTACAATTAAGCATATATCTATATCTTCTCCATATAATAATTTAGGTACTGGTCATGCCCCGTACACAGTGCCCTGTAATATGAACTGTTATTATTATACTCCTATCCTGGATGAAGATCCTCCAACATTTTCTACCAACCCATTCATTACAGTATTTGAGTTGTTCCTATAACAATAATTCCTACTATTTTCCTACAGTTTTGTGAAGAAATAAAGGTCAATCGGGTTTCAGTGATCACAAGTGCCGAATAAAACAAAGGACCTTGTTGTTTGCTGAAATCTAAAATACAGAATGACTATGGCTAGCATTTTGGGGTTTTGAGATTCGGGGTTTCATGAGTACAAGAGCCAAACATCAACACACAACATTTCTCGATATTGTGAAAAGATGTCGAGCACTTCGGGGTTTCGGGGTTCGGGATTTCGTGAATACAAAAGTCAATCATCAACACACACCAACTCTCAAAATTGCGAAAGGTGATTAGTACTTTGGGAATTCAAAGTTCGGGATTTTGCGAGTGCAAGTGCCTAAACAACAACATATAGAAACCTCCGAAATGCGAAAAAGGAAAGGTGAGTCCCGCACTTCAGGATTTCGGGGTTTGGAACTTCGCGAGTTCCGGTGTCCAAACATCGACATAAAAAAAATTCCGAAATGCGAAAAGGGAAAAGGTGAGACCCTCATTTCAAGATTTCGGGGTTCGGGGTTTCACGGTTTTCATACTCAACATACAACAATTCCCGAATTGAAAAAGAAAGGAAGTAACATTTTGAGATTTTGGGGTTCGGGGTTTCGCGGTTTTAAAAAACTAAACAACAACACACAACCACTCCCAAATTCCGAAAAGGTGAAAGGATGTGGGACAACACTTCGAGATTTCGAGATTCGGGGTTTTGGGGTTTGCAACTACCAAACAACAACACACAACAACTCCTGAATTCCGAAAGGATGAAAGGATGTGGGACTAACACTTAAGGATTTATGGATTTGGGGTTTCCAAGTACCAAATAACAACACACAACAACTCCCGAATTCTGAAAGGATGTGGGACCAACACTTCGGGATTTCAGGATTCGGGGTTTGCAACTACCAGACAACAACAGACAAAAACTCCTGAATTCCGAAAGGATGAAAGGATGTGGGACCAACACTTTGGGATTTCGGGATTCCGGGTTTCGGGGTTTCAAACGCCAAACATCAAACATAAACAAACTTCCAAAAAAAATCGAAAAGGAGAAGGTGGGACCCGCATTTCGGGGTTCGGAACTTCATGAGTTCAAGTGCCCCAAACCTCCTATGTAACCAACTTCTTAAATGTGAAAAGTGGAAGCTTCTAGGTTTCGAGGTTCGGAACTTCGCGAGTTCAGAATCCATACATCAATATACACAAACCTCCAAAAGGCGAAAAGAAAGTTGGACTAAGTTTTCCTGTTGAAAAAGAATTAAGGTAAAATTCAATCAAAACACAAAGGAAGAGAGTACTCTGCTTCTACGGTAACTCTTCACACTATTTTCATCACTCCTTGCTCTTTATCCTTTGCGGGTAATCTTGATTTTTGTTTTTTGGGAGAA
Source organism: Picea engelmannii (assembly GCA_009831015.1). Classification (NCBI taxonomy): domain Eukaryota; kingdom Viridiplantae; phylum Streptophyta; class Pinopsida; order Pinales; family Pinaceae; genus Picea; species Picea engelmannii. The sequence continues at coordinate 472,239 of ML790461.1, read as the reverse complement.
CTCTTACTTTCGTTTCTGGGAGACTCAAGGTGTAGAAGGATATGATATACCTTTACCTCACAGAATTTCGAAAGCCTAAGGACTTAGGAATTTTACACGCACAGAAGAGCACAAAGGATAAAATTTTCTGTATAAGGTAAATTCTATAATATTCACTTAGAGCCTCTTTTAATCAATGCATTAAACATCAACAGTACTAGATCTGTGCATCTATGTAAATACATGATTAAGAATATCATTCCATCAGAGAATTGTCATTATAAATGATGTTCCGAGGGATCTGAGTTTGATTTCCTGGGGATTTATCTATAGAGAGGATCTACCTCATTGTCGTTAATATCCTCCTTTCCTTACTTATAGAAATATAATTACAGATTTCCTTCACATATATTCCCCACAACAAACAAAAATGGAAAACATTACAGTTCCAATTTAATCAATACAATGCATCAGAAAAATAATTCAGACAGAGAATGGACATTATTCCAGTTCGGATTTAATATGACATCAAAATAAAAACATAGCCATTCAAAATTGAGAGGGATAGATCAACATATCTGAATCCAATCCACGGGAAGACAAAGGGAACAACCACGTTTCTCCCAACCATAGAATAGGGCAGCCAAGGTCACTTGCCCGATTCACCCCCTAGCCTGACTATGAATCCATGAGGGCGAAATTGAAAACTCCTCCTCAACAATGTCCTTCAATTCCAACAAGTTATCCTCTGCCCCACACTTACTCAACAGTGCTCATAACATCAAGACAAATATATTTTCAGCAGGCTCCCCTTGCCTCACACTCAATCCGCAGTGTTCATAATAGCAAGAGAGCTCAAAAATCTTTTCCCCGCATACTTGGCAGCGTCCTGCCTCCTCACATATGCTATATTATCCATTTTTTTTGCCGAGGTCTTTTCCCTCCTTTGGGGATTTTCATAGCTTTCTTAATCCATGATTTTTAGGGGCTTCCAGTGGTCAAATCTCTAATTTTCCACTTGTAATAATCAACCCAGAGGCAGTTCCAACTTGTTCCCCACTCATGGAGTCATGGTCAGCTGATTTTTATCACGGCTGTTCCATTTGTCCTCCTGCAGTTAATATAAATATTCTGTTGTGATACAAGTGTCATAGTCAAATAGTTAGTTGAGTCCAAACAGATCTTTGCCCAAAAGTCACAATAATTAAATACAATTGTTAAATTCGAAATTCGGAATTGCCATAAATGGAAAACAAAATTCCAGATTCGAATTTGCCAAAAACGGAAATAAATTTCCAACACACAAAAATAAAAATATTTTATTTTTGGGGGATGTCACATCCTTTCCCCCTTCAGTAAAACACTATCCTCAATGTTCATTCCTTTCCTGGAACAAGATTGGATGAGATTTCCGCAAATCTCCCTCAAATTCCCAAGTGGCCTCCTCAGGACTAAAGTGCTTCCATTGCACCTTTACCTGGGCGACGAATCTGTTCCGAAGTGCTATTTCTCTCTAGTGCAAATCTCCCTCGGGTTCCACCTGCACCAAGTTCCAATCAATCATATGAGTAGGGTCATGAATATACTTTTTCAACAAAGAAACATGAAATACATTATGAATTCTTAGATTAGCTGGGAGTGCAAGTTGATATGCTACAGGTCCAATTCGAGCTAGTATCTCGAAGGGCCCACAAAACTTGGGTGCCATCTTGACACAGTTCCCCAACTTCAGTGAGCTCTTTCAGGCTTTGACCTTCAAATAAACATGGTCTCCCACTTGAAATTCCAAGTGTCTTCTTTTCTGATCTGCATAGCTCTTTTGTCTGTCCTGTGCTTCTTTCAAGTTCTGTTGTACTTTCTTTACCATGTTCTCCATTTCTTGGAGCATCTCTGGTCCAACCGCGAGTCTGTCAGCTGGGTTATCCCAGCTAATTGGAGTTGTACACTTTCTACCGTACAATATTTCGAAAGGGCTCAACTTAGCCAAAGTTTGGTACCCATTGTTATATGCAAATTCTACCAAGTGTAGGTAGCCTTCCCACTTGTTCGGATTTGTTCTTACATACATGCAGATCATATCCTCTATGATTTTATTTGTCCTTTTGGTCTGTCCATCCGTTTGTGGATGATAACTCGTACTGAAATTCAAATTAGTATTTAGCCCTGCAAACAATTCCTTCCAAAAAGAGGATGTGAATTTTACGTCTCTATCTGAAATCACCATTTTAGGAATACCATGCAGTCTAAAAATTTCTTTCATGAATATTTCAGCAATGTTAATAGCTTTAAAAGTAGACTTTACAGGAATAAAGTGTGCAGAATTACTGAGTTTATCGATTACAACCATGATTGAATCATTCTGTTTCTGAGTTTTAGGCAAACCTGTTATAAAGTCCAGCAATATGGTCTCCCATTTCCATTCTAGTACTGGTAATGGCTGTAATAGGTCAGTTGGATGTTGGTGTTCGACCTTAACCTGCTGAAAATCTTGGCACCTAGCCAAGTACTCTGCTACTTCACCCTTCATATTAGGCCAGTAAAATAGTTTTCTGAGTGTTTTTATTGTTTTCTGGTAACCTGGATGGCTAGAGTATGGTTTCTTATGCACTTCGTCTAAAATAGTAAATTTTAGCTCTGCTGAATCTGGTATGTAAAGTCTGTTTTTAAATCTTAATAGTCCCTTCTTGTCGATACTTATATCTGGTTTATCTGAGTTTGCGATACTATTTTGAAATTCTGCCATTATCTTAGTGTAATTTCCATCGTTGATACCTGTCGTCCTTAGGAATTTTACACGCACAGAAGGGCACAAAGGATAATTTTTTTTGTATAAGGTAAATTCTATAATATTCACTTAGAGCCTCTTTTAATCAATGCATTAAACGTCAACAGTACTAGATCTGTGCATCTATGTAAATACATGATTAAGAATATAATTCCATCAAGTGTTGGTCATTATAAATGATGTTCCGAGGGATCTGAGTTTGGTTTCCTGGGGATTTATCTACAGAGAGGATCTGCCTCATTGTCGTTAATCTCCTCCTTTCCTTCCTTAATTATAGAAATATAATTATAGATTTCCTTCACATATATTCCCCACAACAAACAAAAATGGAAAACGTTACAGTTTTGATTTAATCAATACAATGCATCAGAAAAATCATTCAGACAAAGAATGGACATCATTCCAGTTCGGATTTAATATGACATCGAAATAAAAACATAGGCATTCAAAATCGAGAGGGGTAGATCAACATATCTGAATCCAATCCGCAGGAAGACAAAGGGAACAACCACATTCCTCCCAACCGTAGAACAGGGCAGCCAAGGTCACTTTCCTGATTCACCCCCTAGCCTGACCATGAATCCATGAGGGCGAACTTGGAAACTCCTCCTCAACAATGTCCTTCAATTCCAACAAGTTATCCTCTGCCTCACACTTACTCAACAGTGCTCATAACAACAAGACAAATCTATTTTCAGCAGGCTCCCCTTACCTCACACTCAATCCGTAGTGTTCATAAAAGCAATAGAGCTCAAAAATCTTTTCCCCGCATACTTGACAACGTCCTGCCTCCTCACATATGCTATATTATACATTTTTTTTGCCCAGGTCTTTTCCCTCCTTTGGGGATTTTCACAGCTTTCTTAATCCCTGATTTTCAAGGGCTACCCGTGGCCAAATATTTGATTTTCCACTTGTAATAATCATCCCAGAGGCAATTCCAACTTGTTCCCCACTCATGGAGTCACGGTCAACTGATTTTTAACATGGCTGTTCCATTTGTACTCCTGTAGTTAATATAAATATTCTGTTGTGATACAAGTGTCATAGTCAAATAGTTAGTTGAGTCCAAATAGATATCTGCCCAACAATCACAATAATTAAATACAATTATTAAATTCGAAATTCGAAATTCGGAATTGCCATAAATGGCAAAAAAAATTTAGATTCGAATTTTCCAAAAATGGAAATAAATTTCCAGCACAAAAAAATAAAAATATTTTATTTTTGGGGGATGTCACATGAGTGTTTTTTATGTTGCATATGTGACATATGAATGGTATATTATTATGTTGATCTTTTATCACTGACATGTTTCGTTGATGGATGAATGTTGACGATAACTTGCTAACCAGACTCACATTTGGAGTAAAGGGGTCATGCACGACAACCAGAGATATTGAGGGAGAGGTGTCGAAGCAACCCTGCTACAACCTACTAGCTCTCCCATCGTGGCTCGAATTGTAGGTTAACGATTACCTAGTTCGAGAGGTCCAATATTTCGTGAGGGCAGACTGTGACAGTTGCTCATGATGATTCTAAGGGGCGTGCAATAAGGCAGGGTCCTTATTCCGTAGAGGCCCTTAGTCTCCCACAAGATCGTCTGACGGAGTTTTGACTACAAAGGTTAGACGTCTACCAAAATCAGTGAAAAGGCGAGTGACACCCTTGGAGCATGTAGTGCGTATTAAAGGGCATGTCGCATAACTAGAACATGAATAAAGGCAAGTGGCACCCTTGGAGCACATAGTGCATCTTGAAGGGAAGGTTGTGAAGTTTAAAACAAGTGATTCAATGAACCTAGGTGCCTATAAAACAATATCTTACCTTGACTTTTTCAGCCTTAAATTAATTATGAATTAGTAAAGTTTATTAAATTATAACCTCTCCCTTAAAAATATTTCTAAGCCGCCCGCACGGGTGTAGACGGATTGGCAAGTGTCGTGTAAATGGAAGGAAATTTGTAAAATGAGGTCTCATGTTCGATTCTCACCCGGATTTACTCGTGAGCCATTCTTGCGGGCTGGGTGGTTGCACCTGGGGTTATAGTGGTATCTGACGGGTATCAACCCCGTGTCATGCGAGTACGAGAACTGTTAGTTGTCGATTCCCCCAGTATAAAAAAAATAAAAAATTATTGCTAAGCCTAGTTGAATTTGAAGCCTAGGTCTAAGTAGGATAAGATGACTAAAATTTAATTTAAACAATTAAAAAGGGGGGATGAAGAAAAGAAAAAGGAAAAATATATATCTAAATTTTATAATTTTAAAGGAAGATTAAATTACCTAAAGATTTAATTGTTGTCTTTGTGCAAAACTTGCTAAATTCGAACTTAGTTTAAAAGGGGGAAAATTTAAATACAAAAGGAATGCGGAACATAGAAAAAAATCTAGTCTAGAAAAATTTCCTAAAATGAACTCAACTAAACTTTAAGAAGGGTGTCAGTCATTAAAGGAAATGGAGGGAATAAAGGGACAACAATGAGCGTTTTTAGGAATGCGTTTAGGAGGCTGAGGGAAATTTGACAATTTAATTAAATAAATTAAGTGAATTTCTGGTGCAACTAAGGGATTGGGTGACAAGTGTACGGGGGGGAATATTTCCTAATTAATTATAAGTAAAACTAATTTAATGTGCAAATGGAAAGGTCACGAAGAGGAAATCTATAAACTAAATGACAGAGAGGGAGGAAGGATCACTTTTGGCTAGCGTAAGGTTATGCTGTCGGATTTTACTTGACTGAATTTTTCTTGTGGGAGTTGGGATGCCCAGCTTGGATAGGAGTGGTAGCTCGACCTTGCAAGGCGAGTTGGGCACTATATTATTCACTGGTTGTGTGTTTGTCCACTTTGCGGCTTGGGGGGCTTAGGGGGAAGAAGAGTACCCCTAGCGTTGGCTGGGAGGTACCGGTGAGGTCTTAGCGGTTAGCAAGGAAGGAGTTGGACGGAGCGCAAGCGCGGGACAACAACTCAGATTCTTCACCCTTCGTTTACAGTACACATGTCTTTAGTTTATGTGTAATTTAGTTAAATGTTTTATATGTGAATTTATGTTTATGAATTGAAATGGTTTTTGTCTAGTTGGGTATTCTTGTTTTATTTGGTTGAAAAAAATATTTAAATGGATTTTCCTTCTGGACTAAAATTCATCCGATGTCTCCTTCCCATTTCCCATGTTCCAATTTAAATGTTTGATCCTTGACTGTAATACCATCCTGCTGCATTGAGGAAAGGATATGGATTTGCACCCTCATACCTAGTTCATTTTTTGTTGGTTATCCTTTTCCCAAGTAATTTCGCTCAGCCTCTCCCTCTCGTGTTCTGTCCATCCCTTCATCCCTGAGATTTGGGCGTTTTTTCTCTCGAACCCTATAGTGGTTTAACCACTCACACATTGTTGAATATGCCCAGGGCATTGCTCATTTCTCACTTCCAGTGCCCATTCTTCTGAGCATAGTGTGTCACTCTCCTTAGCATCAGGAGCAAACCGTATGGTGAAAATCGCCCAACGATTTCTCTCCTCACCAGGCATTGCATAAATCTCCCTTGTGCTTTACTCTTACTTCACCCATCATTCACCTGGTGTCTCTGTGTGTCCATTGCATGATTTATTATCATCCTTTCTCCTATGCATTGTTGAGGGACGTCCAGACATAACCCCCACGAAATACTTCCCTTCTCTCTGCGTATTGGCCAACCATAACCCTCGCGCTTGGTCGCGTTTCACAGAAGTTTTGGGCGTCGTATGCTACCCAACTAGTAAATCCTATGATGTGGTCCACATGATGAGTACTATCTCTAGTTGCAACTCTGTTCATGATGGGATTCCTTGCTAGCATGTAGAAAACAATCCCAAAATTGAGCGGTTATCTCTGTGCTTTTCCTTGATTTTTGTGGTATTTAATGGGTAAACGATTGGGGGATGCATCTTTAGCTAGGCCTTCATAAAACCTATGTGTTCATCTGCTATCCCTTCCTTTAGGCGTAACCCTTCCTCAAGTTGTTCGATACTTGTATTGAATTTGTTTCCCTTCCAGAAATTTTACCGCTTCAAGGTCCGGATAGAGGGACAGATCGAGTGTCGGATCCGGGACCGAACAAAGTGCCGGATTAGAAGGCGCCTTATTTAATGACTAACTGGTGATGTGAAACTCTTGTTCGGGTCTTTGTCCTTAACGCCTTGTGCAAAATTTAGCTGGGAAATCTCGTGATATTTTACCCATGCTCTGTACAGTTATGAAGATTTTAACTGTCTTAAGGAACCCATATTCGTTTCTTACCTTGTTGAGAACTTGGTTTATTTTTGTTCTGATCTTAGGGAGTTATCATTAATGTATAATCTGGAATAAATTCATGGTGCATTCTTGAACTCGCAGCTGGTATAATTTAATTTCACCCTGAACTCGTTTTCCCTTGGTGTTTTATCTTTGGATTTCTCTCTGCGTTGGACACTTGAAATCACCCAGATCTTGTTTCTTCCTAGCGATTGTATTCCTTGGCTTATTTCTGAGTATGGCAGTTTTATCCATCTTTTACCATTTGCTTGGCAACCTTTATCTCTGTGTGTTGACTGTGAACCTCTATGTTGTAATCCCTTAATCGTTGATTATTCGATGTCGGTCAAGTAGCCTCCGTTTTCCTGTTGCCGAGTAACGTTCTATCTGGAGGATTTACTGGAAAATTTTGTATGCATACACCTCAAGAATTCTCTTTTATGCTTGTGGGAACTCTTTATAAATCATTTTAAATTATATAGGAATCTCATGGTATGTTCGTCAGAGTCTCTTCGTTGGCACTCCTTTAGGTTCCCTCACCTTAACCTCTGCCTTGGGATACAAATCCTACCCACACCAATTTCTTGTTGCTGATATTCTTTTTATTTCGAATTTTTTTTTATCAGAATGGTTCTGTAATAGGGTCTAGATGGAGGACCGGATGAAGGTCTGGATGGAGAACCGGATTAAGGATCAGACTAAAAACTAAATTGTTTTTTCACAAGTTCAGTGGTTGGAATAATTCCAGAACTCTACCTTGGGATTCTTAAGTTCTGATTCCAGCTTAACATCTAATTATCTAATAATTGTTACAAATGATTGGTCATATTTAATCCCTTTAATGAAATTGAGAAGAGTAATTCACTCTTAGTTATGTAAGAATAAGTTATGATCTTCCTTGAATTTCTTTAATGGATATGTAATTTGTCGAATTCTTATTTATTACTTACGCTGAATTTATCAGTTTTATAATTGGGTACATGATGAAGGGTAGCTTGTTAAATCATTGTATTGTTTAAGCATGACTGATCTCCTTTTATGCTTGGTTGTATATGTAAGGTAACATGATGTCCTTCATGACGGGTGATGATTGATCTTATTACGAATCCCTTAGACATGATTTTAGCTTAGACTCGTTGATTGTATTACGCTTATGATTCTTAATTTTTATATAGATCTGCCTTGTATGAATTCCACTTAACCATTACCTGAAGGACGAATAGAGTAGATTAGATTAGACCCGACACTATGATTAATTGTATTGATATTAACTCATGATTTTTCTTATGAGACGTATTGAGCAATTTATGGTTTATGTTGTGACGTGTCATTATTAAAAAAATGATTTGGTTATGGGCAGTTGGTTATTATGTTAATGCATTGATATATGTATTGTTATTCACTGCCATGTTGTGCCATCTTATGTCGTGCAGGTTGTTACTGTGTTAATAGTGTTCATTAATATATCAGATGATGTGCCAATGTTGTCATTATTAATTGTGCTGTATATCTCCTAAGGCAAAAAAAAAAAATGGTTTTCATAACAGAGGGTTGTTACACTCTGACTTTAACCTCTTTATGCATTCTGTTCTTATCTGTAGAACTTTCATTAGGGGAATTTTGAGGTAAAAAATGGGCATCAAATAAAAAAATATATTATCAAAATCAACTTTAAAAGAACCAATAGGATTCAGGATGATGATGTCAACCATAAGGGTAAATATTTTTGGAGGGAAAAGAATAAAACTACTTTTTTAATCTTATTTTTAACTCATCTCCTTATAGGTTTACTCAAATTTCAAATTTAGGCACTCATTGGATGTGGTTTACTAGCGATAGCTTAGTTTCAGAGCAATGTTACTTTCTTGTCTAGGATGCATGATGCAGGGGCATAAGTTCTCAGCGCTAGAAAATCTATGGTTGTTGAAAGTCAAAGGCAAATTTTAGAGAGAGTGGGTGCTCTTTAATTTTCTTGTTGTATTTAGTTCAAATTGAATAAATGGTCAAGGATCTCGAATCCTAACAATGTAATAGCTGTAGGAGAAGTTAGGATTACCATCAGGAATTGTAGGATCTAAGTAGATTCGATCCATACTTTGTGGATCTGAAAACCTACGTTTTGAATTGTATTTAAGCAACTAAACCGATTGGTAAAAGGGATGAGAGGGTACAGGATTGTTGCAGAGAAAAGAAAGAGAGACTCCATTTATAAAAGTTTCAATATATTATGCAACGTTCTTCTGACTGAGAAATCCTCTTCATCTGCGTGTGAAATTGTTGTGATATATAAATATATATATATACATGATCTGGCAATATTGTTTAAAACCCCTGGCATCGAAAACGATATTGAAACGAATTTGTATTCTCATTCTGTATGTATCGGGGTTTATGGTGGAAAGTAGAATAGAATTCGAGGAGATCGAAGATCAATGGTGCTAGCTATCCA
>ML790461.1:432148-457615 GCA_009831015.1 Picea engelmannii | reverse complement strand
GTTTAGCTCTGTAAATTTCATTTCACCAAGTAAATTTACATTTCGGCAATAGTTCTGTCAAAACGAACGAGATTGCAAATGTTAGTGACAGTTAGCTAATTTAGCTCTGTCAATTGCATTTCACTAACACCAGCTGCATTAATGCACAAGAGTTCTGGATGGAACTCTCCATTTGGTTCCACTTGGATCACAACCATGGATGATTTTAAGGATGGAAATTTATTTTAAAATGTAGAAATCTTGGCGAATATTTCTAATCCTTCATATGCCAACTATAAATGTTTGGCGACATTTTTGTAAAAATATTCAAATTTCTAAAGATTTTATATAGTTTGTATAAAATTTTGGCGATTTTTAAGTTAAAATAATTTTATCCTATAGAATTTGGGCGAATCATTTTTAGAATAGTGAATCTTTTTTTGGGAAAAACCATGGAAAATTAGCACATGAGAGGAATTTAGCCCCTAAAATCATCCCTGAATTCACAACCTAGTTGATAACATGGTTAGGATCATGTAAATATTTATTAAGCAATTAGACATGAAAAACATTATGTGTTTTATTGTTAGCAGGTGATCCAAGCTCATATGCTACTATCCCCATCCTTTCTAATATCTCAAATGGACCACAATATCTGGGTGCAAGCTTGGCACATGTTACAAGTTTATGGGAACACCTTTGTGGTCTAAGATTGAGATAAACATGTTCTCCAACTTTAAATTCTTTATGCATTATGTTCTTGTCTGTAGAACTTTCATTAGGATAATTTTGAGGTAAAAATGGGCCTCAAAACAAAAAATGTACTATCAAAATCGACTTTAAAAGAACCAATAGGATTCAAGATGATGATGTCAACCATAAGGGTAAATATTTTTGGAGGGAAAGGAAGAAACTTACTTTTTTAATCACATTTTCAACTCATCTCCTTATAGGTTTACTCAATTTAAAATGTAGGCACTCATTGGATGTGGAATTATATTCTGTATCCAATAAGTACCCATTCCTCATACTTTTAATAGACCTACAATGAGATAAATTGGAAATATATGAAAAAAATTGTTCCATGTATTTTTCAGTTTATCTCATTGTGGGTATATTAAAAGAATGTAATGTGGGTACTCATTGGATGTATAATTTAATTCTACATCCAACGAGTTCCTACATTTAAAAATTTGAGTAAACCTATAAGGAGATGAGTTGAAAATATGATTAAAAAAAACAGTTTTCTTTCTTTCCATTTGAAAATGCATAGCTCTCATTTTATTATTTTAACTATTATTCTATTATTTTTCTTAGGACACCCACTTTAGACCTCAAAATTCCCCTAACATATGTCTATCTTCAGTTGTCTTCAAATTTTGTTAATCTTATTGATCTCTTGTTCCATCTCCTTGATAATTTCTAGTCCAAACATGATTTTCTTCACAATATTATCCCAAGTTATTGGGGTGTTATATCTTCTTCAATAAAGTGAATTGAGTGGACTCATCTTCAATGATGTTTGGTAACCATTATTATAAGAAAATTCTACAAGGTGTAAGTATTCTTTCCGTTCAGTTGGTTTGTTCATAACATACATGTGAATTGTGTTTTCCAATATATGATTCGTTCTTTTTATTTGCCCACTTGTTTGTGCATGATAGGAAGTTTTGAAATTTAACTATGTACCTAGTCCTTCAAACAATACTTTCCAAAATTTGATGTAAAATTTGAATCTCTGTTAGATATAATTGTTGTAGGCATCCCATGCAACCTGAATATTTACCTCATAAATATTTCTACAATATTGATTTCTTTGTGTGAATATTTTATGGGAATAAAGTGAGAAGTATTTCTCAGCTTTTCAACTACAACCATGATAGAATCATGTTGTTCCATTGTCTTAGGTAGTCTTGTGATGAAATCCATTATTATTACTTCCCATTTACACTTAGGAATTGACAAGGGTTGTAAAAAACATGTTGGATTTTTGTGTTAAACTTTGACCTGTTGGCATTCAATGCATCTTGCAATGTGTTTTGCAATTTTCTTTTTCATTTATACACCAATAATATTGTTTCTTCTTATAGTAATCATATTCTGGTAGCCTATGTGTCATGAGTATGGTTTCTTATGTATTTCATCCAAAATGAGTTTATTTAACTCTACTAAATTAAGAATGTATAATCTATCCTTGCAGATCAACAATTCTTCTTTAGCCATCTAGTAACCATCACATTTTTGTTCTGGTGGTTCGTGCTGCAAAAAAATTCTTATTTGAATGAAGTGATCATCATCATGCAAGGATTATTTTATTCTAATATTCGGGTTGAATTCACAAGTACTAATGGATTCCATATGTATTTCTTGCATTCTTTTGCTAAGTGCATCGACTACTTTGTTCTCTTTTCCTTTTATATGTCTTATATCAAAGTCACATTCAATGATAAAAGATAACCATCTAGCCTATCTATAATTCAAGTGAGGTTGATAAAATATGTACTTCATCCTACTATGATCTATTATCAACAAACATTTTCTACCCATCAAGTAATGAAGCCACATCTTTAGTGCATGAATTATAGCTTCAAGTTCTAGGTCATGAATTACATAGTTATTTTCATGTTCCTTCAGTTTATTGGACTCATAAATCACCACATGGTTATATTTCATAAGAACTCCACCAAGTAACTCCTTCTTTACATGCATTTGTACACACTCTAAAATCTATGTTTGGATTTTCTACCTTTAGAATTGGTGCACTAGTAAGAAGGTGTTTCTTCACATTTCAAAGACCACACCAATTTGAATTATTTATTTTGCAATGAATTTATCGAATGGAAAATCTTGGAGAATCAATTATTGAATCTTCAATAGTATTTTACAAGTCCCATAAATGATCTCACGTTTGTCACATTTTTCACAGTGTACCAATTCATGATTTCCTTAATAATTTTTGGATCAACTGGAATTCCTTGTTCTAAGATGATGTGTCCCAAGTAATGGATCTATTTTTTATAGAAATCACATTTACTAAAATTGTCATATAATTTATTCTCTCTCAGTAGTTACAAAACCATTATGAGATGATCCTCATGTTCTTCTTTAGATTTTGAATTGATAAGGATATCATCAAAAAATACCAATACAAATTTATCCAAATATTTACTAAATACATTGTTCATAAGGCACATGAATGTGGTTGGTAAATTGGTAAGTTTGAATGATAATAGAACAAATTCATAATGACCATACCTTGTCCTGAAGGATGTCTTATGGATATCTTCATTATTTATTATGACTTGATATCTGGATCTCAAGTAAATCTTTGAGAATATTGTTGCCCCTCTTACTTGATCAAACTTGTCATCAATCTGAGGAAATGGGTAATTGTTTTTCAATGTAACCTTATTCAATTGTTTGTAGTCAATGCACAATCTGAGGGTCCCATCCTTATTCTTAACAAACAATACTAGTGCTCCCTAAGGAGACACATTTGGTCTAATATATCCTTTTTTTAACAACTCCTGCAATTGCATTTTCAACTCCATTAATTTAGGAGTACTCATTCTATAAGGAGATTTGGATGCAAGCACATCTCCAGGAATAAGACCAATTGAAAATTCAATGTCCCTCTTGGGAGCTAGACTAGGTATCTCATCTGGAAATACATCCTTGAATTATTGAAGTATTGGATAGCCTTCGAACTTCAAACTTTTGTTTTTTGTTGACTCCAACACATGAACTACATACAACTAACAACCATTTCTAAAACTCTTCTTCAACTGTAAGGCTAAAATTTATCTTATGGAGATAGGTTTTGGAGTACCTTTCATTGTTCTTGGATTCCCATCATCATTTATGCAATCCAAATTTTTATTGTGGAAATCTATTTTTACCTTATATGTTGGTAGCCATGCCAATCAAAACATCACATGAACCAAGTGGCAAGATATTAAAATGTTTCTTTGTGTATAGTCCATTCAGTTCCAATGGAAATGCATCCACCAACTCACTTGTTTTTTTCTAAGTTTGTAGAGTATGCCTACATGTATAATATCGATGGATATCCGTGGATATGGAGTCAATCCCATTGGATCACTCAATATTTTCACACTAATGGAGTCATTGGGAGGAGGTACTACCTAAAACCTCCAACCAAAAGGTGACGTACTCCCAGTATGAGTGATACAACCAGATGTGAGCTTAGGTATATGAGAAAGATCTCTTAATGATGTCACACACATGTAGTGTACACTAGGGATGCATACACCAAATAATTTGTTATTAAAATTTATGTGACTAATGGCTCAAGGTGAGGTTAAGGTCAAAGTGTGATGTGTGCAACTATATGGAAGTGTTTGTGTGGCTATAAATGAAAGAAAAGACATGTATGGAAACCCTAGGATGTATTTTCAATAATCCTCCACCCAACCATGACCCCAAACAAACACACCCCCCATACTCCCAAACACATACATACGACATATATTACCAATCGATGAGAACTAAAGAATCTCACTCATAGGTTGAACATGAACTCACTACATGGATACCCTTTACCATCTCCCCAATCCCTCTACATTCCCCCAAATAGGAAAACTCACCATGACTATGTACCAAGGCCAAAGCATCAACTTGATGCACTATAAGGTATTGAAGCTCCTGCAACTGGTAGCGGGGGTGGTTGCTCCAGTTTATTCATAAGTGGACCCATGGAAAGAGGGGATATTTCCATAAATGTATCCAACTATTCTAACCATGATTTATTATGCTTGCATTTTTGAAGAATACAAGAGTCAACAACTTTAGGTGCAACATAATTGTGACTAGACCCTAGATCAATCAAAATAAAAACATATTTATTAGCAATATTACCTTCAAATTCCACCACTGATGCTTGGTGGTCTCCTTCTTGATCCTCCAAATCAACATAGATTCTAGGAATGGTCCTTGATACATCATTGTCTATTACAACTTGTTGTATGTTGTGGAAAGTCCTAGTATTTTACCATCTATGGGGACAATATTTGATTAGATGTTCTTCTCCACATCCCTTACATTTCAGAGTCCCTTTGCAAGGCTCCCTTGGTTTCTCCTCGTAGTGATTATGTTGGCTTGTTTCCACTTTACAATGGAAAATTCAACTGGAAGCTACTTCATGCTAGGTAATTTGGCTTAAAATTGTTTGAATAATTTTTATATTGCTTAGGTTTGAATCATTTCTTTCTCTATTCATATTTCTCCTTTCTCTTTTCCTTCCATGCCTGGTTGAATTATGGTTTATGTTTGTTTTTTTCATAATAGTGATTAGCCTTCCTAATTGTCTCACCAAGAGTTTTAGACTCATCAAATTCAATCGTGTCTTCGTAAGATTGAGGCATTCCACTATGGAAATGTTGAATTTTTACCTTCTCATATCTAATATATAGAACGTACTTTAGTAGTTCCAAAATTTTGCTTGCATAATCATCCATAGTCAACTATCCCAATTTCATTTCAGGAAATTCTTTGATATTGACATCATAATATCTCTCTGAAAAGTATTTTTTATGAAAGTACTTCTTGAATTTCTTATAGGTGATTTTCCTCTCATTGATATTCTTCACATTTTTTTGGTCTTCCCACCAAATAGATGCTCTACCATTCATATTAAAAATGGCCACTCTAGTGTTCATGATCCTAGAATAAGCATGTAATTGAAATAATTTCCTTTTCCCAAGAAGCCATGCTTCATCTTCTTCACCTGATTTTGCCTCACCATGAAAGGTAGGTGGTTTTACCTTTCTGAATCCCCCCTATAGATAGTCTCTAGAATGCCTCTTCTTCTTACATATATAAGAAGAAGGCCTTGAACCATCACTGATTGAATCCTTAAAAGTAGTTATATTCTCGTCTAAGATTGTGGACCTCTTCCTTGAAGGAATTTTACCAATATTACTTGAAATATGTCCTCGATGAATTTGTTTCTGAATTTTGGTCAAACTTTGTAGTAAGGAGATATTTAACTCCATATTTTCTTCTTGAGATTTTATTATCTTCTCATTATCTTCCCTGCAAATATGAAGTTCTACCTTTAGTCTCCTCATGGTTTTTTCCATGTCTGAAGGAGTCTCAATATATCTTCTTTCTGTAGACTCATTTTCCTAAAGGTGTGGTGAATCTTCCATGATAATACTTACTCAACTCCCAAAACCAATTTCTTGTAAATGTTTGAACACTAGTCTGTGTGTGTGTGTGTGTGTGTGTGTGTGTGTGTGTGTGTGTGTGTGTGCACGCGCTGAAGGAAATAAAGAAAATAAAATGTTAGTTTTACATAACATAAAAAAATTATTGTCAACCATTCTTCCTTAATCCCATGCAACCTTCAGTGCTATAACCTTGGCCATGATACTATTTTTCATGTTCCCATGTGCAATTTTAGTAAAAATGGGTTGGATGCTATGATAAAATCGCCATTTGTTATCTCATAGAAGGAAAATATAGTACCAAACAACTATATTATGCTTTCCAAAATAAAATATTTTTGAGTGTCTGGACCGTACAGTAAATTTAAGAATAATCATTGCATTCTAACAACCTAATATTTGAGGTCATATATTGGTATTATTATCAACCTGCTATCGAATAATTTCATAATTAGGGGATTATAAAATGTCCTATTTAAAACCAGTTGTAATTTGTTGTAGTATAATTTGAATTTCTATGATAGCTCAAGTTTGAACTTACAGATTGAATGATTTCCACATGTGGCAATGGAAGAATTTATGGGAACTTGGAAGTGAAGCTCGTGTTTTCCAACACTTTGTATCATACCCTTTTAGAATATTTTTCAAGTTCCCAGTAGAAGAGTTTTAAATTCTCAATTATCTAAATAGGGTGGTTTTTATGCTAGGGATAAATAACATTCTCTTTGGTCCATTACACATATCCTTGAGTGGTAACTCCAATTGTCTTTCTTGGATACATGATAAGAACGAATTGTAGTACTCCCCATAATACTATTAAAGTTGCATATAACAAATACATGCGTAATACTTGAAGAGATAGAAATAAATCAATGCTAGACCATGAACCATTTACAAAGTCAAAATTTCTATTAAGAATCATTCAACCTTTTGGAAACAAACTTGTGAGGTTTTTGATACTACATTTCCCACTTTGTCAAAACTCAAAAAAAAAAATTGCATCAATACATAACTGATCTTTTTAGCATACCCTGCAATAAGCATTGTGAGCATATGGTATTATTGAAGGATACTTGGACCAACAAAAATAAAATACATATGCTATAGACATAACATAACCATTTCACATTTATTGGTTACATAATGATCTGAACATGTAAAATACTTATGAAGTCTTATACTTGAGTGGGCATTGTTATAGGTGAGTGTTGAAATTTTTCAATGAATTAAGAGGGGATAACTAAAATTCATTCATGGTTTTGTTAACATTCTGCAGGTGTAATGACCCCTCCGTTACGACCCCAAAGTCAGTGAGTACAGTAGTGGAATTTTGTTTTTTAAAGACATCATTAGTTATCACAAGTGATATGCGACAATAATATACATCAATATTTGACATTCTATTCTCATATATATCATTGTATTGTAAGAATCAATTACAACATCATGAAGCTAAAAGATCAATTACGTCTACTCGTCAAACCTACCCTGCAAGGTTAGGATCTCCAAGACACATAATCAATGCTCGAGTCGAGGATTCATCCGATTGATTTTGACCATTAAACTTCTCAGGATTGGCGAGTCCTATTCCGAGGAACATGGACGTATCTACTCCCATAACAACTCTAGTCTAAAACACAAAGCTAAATCGACAACAAAACTCAACCACTATTACATCCACGAGAGGTCAACTCAATACAAGATAAGTTACATTATGTTTAAGAGCTTAAATGATTAAGTTTTTTTTTACTCATTGATTCCTCAACGATCACACAATTCATTTCCAAATATCAACAAGAACTTTCATAATAATATGACTAAGGAACCATATATATACTTACAATCTAGAACTTGTCTCACTAGTATAACATCAAGAAATTATAAATTTTAGCAGCTAAGATGTAAATGAAACCCAAATCTTAGGTAATGATCTCAGATAAATCAAAGCTTACCATTAAGGATGGAAAAATTCAACCACTAAATTATCATAATTGCATTCCTATACAACAATATTTAGAAACAAGTTGTTTAACTTGAAATAAATTATAATGATTCACAAGTAACTAAATGTTTTATAAGTAAAAAGCCCATATTTTATATATATATATATATATATATATATATATATATATATATATATAAAGGGTAAAAATCTATTAAAAACCATTTAATAAGGATGGTTCAATTACATATTTAATTTAATTTAATGTATATGAGATGATGATACCGAAATCAAGTAAAATAACCAATATAGTCATAATATCTTTATGATCACTTGTTAAATTATTTTACTTCATCTAACATATAATTATTCTATTATTACTTTATCTTATTAAACAAATAATTTTTTCTAATATTACTTCACTCAATCTCATATATAATTTATGCTAATATATTATGTATTTATAACTTATACTAATACGTATTTAATGTATATATAATTTATGCTAATATATTATGTATTTATAACTTATACTAATACGTATTTAATGTATATGAGATTGTTGGATCATGTTGTCATTGATGCCAATGGTTTGATTGATTGATGTCAAGTGATTGCTTGATTGATAATTGATGTAATATAATATGTATTGTCCTTGATGACAATGCATAGATGAAGATTGATCAATGAGTTGTCATTGATATGATGAAGATGGATCAATGAGTTGTCGTTGATACATGATGAAGATGGATCGATGTGGTTTCATTGGTATATGATGCATTGTTGGAAAAATGTATAGATGACTCATTATTGTCTTATGATGATTGATAAGGTTCATAAATGGATGAACTCCAAAGTGGTCCCCTTATGGTGAAAGCCCTCACGGGAAGATGCTTTTTGGATTGAGTTATCCTAGAAGAATGGTTTGAGGACCCATGCTCTCATTATTGTCTTATCATGATTGATAAGGTTCACAAATGGATCAACTCCAAAGTGGTCCCCTTATGGTGAAATCCCTCATGGGAAGATGTGTCGCGGATTGAGTTATCCTAGAACAATGGTTGGAGGACCCATGCTTGTATGTGGAATAACGAGATGAAGATCAAGGAAATTGTTGGTGAAACTATCCTAGATGGATAGTGATTGTCATGCCATTTCCGATGGTATGTGGAATGTCACATAACTCTTCATGGTTTGAAAGTTATGGCCTTACAAAGATGAAGGACCCCCACATGAAGGCTTGAAGCCCCCAAGGTCAAAGAAGTCAAAGTGACCTAAAAGAAGAAATCATTATTTAAATGATAAAGTAAAGTGACAAAGTCAAGGTGGATTATTTAAATAATAAAGAGAAGTGACAAAATCAAGAAATGATAAAGTAAGGTGACAAAATCAAGAAGGAATATTTATGGAAAGTGGTTAACCCTAAAAATAAGAAAAATAGGTTAATTGACCTAGAAATGGGTTAAGTGACCTAAAAGAAGAAATAATTATTTAAATGATAAAGTAAGGTGACAAATTCAAGGTGGATTATTTAAATAATCAAGAGAAGTGACAAAATCAAGAAATGATAAAGTAAGGTGACAAAATCAAGAAGGAATATTTAAATGATAAAGTATTGGAGAACTTTCTATTTATGAAAAGTGGTTAATCCTAAAATAAGGAAAATAGGTTAAGTGACCTAGAAATGGGTTAAGTGACCTAAAACTGGGTTAAGTGACCTAGAAGATGAAAGTATAAATAATATAGCAATGGTCTCTTGTAGATCATCCTTTTTGTGGATCAATGGAGAGCTTCTTGTGAGGATAGCTTTTGGAGTATTGGTGGAGAGCTTCTTGTGAGAGCTTCTTGAGAATTTTTGGTGTGGAAGACTTGAGAATATTGAAGATCTATAGGTGACTGAGGTAACCAAGGATATATAAGCCTAATTTCAGAAGGAAGGTGAATAAAAAAGGGCCGGAATTGAAGGAAGGATAAATTATTTTCATGATGCTTTCTAAGGTATGTTATTTACAATTCATCTCACCATTTTCGTAATAAATTTTTTTCTATAATGATTTAAACTGTGAGATTGATATCCCAATGAGGAAACATATCCAATTATCTGTGGTAAAAAAATCATCTTGTGAGTCGTTGTATTTTTGGAGATACACTCTGTGGAAAATAGGGTTTGTGGCTAGTCCTGAAACTAGTCTAAAACATGTGTTTTGGGTAAAAACATCATAACATATTCATAATAGATCCAAATTTAGTGAGACCAATTGAGTTGGTTATATTACATGTTGTAGTATGATTTTTAATAGTTTCAGATCAATTCAATGAATATTTTGTGTGGGGCACGCTCTACAAGGTCACTCTCTAGAATAAGCCAAAATTCAGCAAGGTATGCCATTTTTGCCATAACTCGTTTTCTGAGAGGTTCCAAGTAGTGCCACATGGAGGAATTGCATAAAACACACTGAAGAACATTGTGTATCAGTTTCAGATCTTAATTCATTACAGGTACAAAGTTATGATTATTTCAAGTTGGGGTTGTTGACTAATCCAAAACTAGTCATGGTTGAGACAAGTAGTTTATGAGTTGGCACATACATGAGGTGTATAGTTGATGATGTTGGTACATATTGATGAGTAGTTGACACATGATTGATATATACTTGGTACATGGTTGGATGCACTTGTTTATGGTACAGTTTGATTACAGGTTGTTTGCCACAAGTTGGTGCATGGTTGATACACTTGTTTATGTTGACGGATTGATATATGTTGATGATTGTTGCCTCATCTTAGTTGGTGCTGAGAATGTAAGTTGAGTCTTGCATATAGAGCTGGTGCTCTTGTAGAGTTGTACTCTATTCAGTTGTTGCTGAAAAACCCTTGGATTGAAGTCCATAATAAAAAGAAAAATTGTACATACATCTTGTGTTCTTTGTGTTCCTTGTGGAGATGATTTGTTGATGATATGTTGCTGATATATGTTGTTGATATGTATTCACATCTAACTGATTATAAATGACAAAAATGAGTAATGAGCAAATGTTGAATGTTAACTAAGGAGTTTTTGTGTAAGAAGGAAGTTTTGGGGAAAAGATCCCTACACTCATTCACCCCGCCCCTCTAAGTGTGGTAGGTGTGTCCAACAATGACAACCAAATCAAACAAACATTTTTTCTAATATTACTTCACTCCATCTCATATATAATTTATGCTAATATATTATGTATTTATAACTTATACTAATACATATTTAATGTACATGAGATGATACCCAAATCAAATAAAATAACAAATATAGTCATAATATCTTTATAATCACTTGTTAAATTACTTTACTTCATCCAGTAACATAACCAATATAGTCATAATATCTTTATAATGACTTGTTGAATTCCTTTACTTTATCTAACATATAATTATTCTATTATTACTTTATCTTATCAAACAAATAATTTTTTCTAATATTACTTCACTCCATCTCATATATAATTTATGCTAATATATTATGTATTTATAACTTATACTAATATGAATTTAATGTATATGAGATGATGATACCCAAATTAAGTAAAATAATCAATATAGTCATAATATCTTTATGATCACCTGTTGTTGATGATGATGATTAACGTCCACTAAGACCGAATTGGTCTATTGGATCTTAAGAGGGTAAGTGATTACTTTTGATTCTTTAGAATTTTGTTTCTGTGCTCGAAAAACATTAAAAGAAGCTTTCCAAGATCACAATAGTTTTGTTGAGTTAAGAGGTTAGGAAGGTTGGTAGTGTGATAAATATTTTGAAAATGAGATCTAATATGGGTATAGGCTGGACAATCTAAGAGAAAGAGATTTTCATCTTCAACCTTCTTAGTATCACAAAGGTGACACACTCTTTCATCCCATGGCGTTTTAGGAATTGACCAACGCCCAGTTTCACAATGGAGTTCGTGAGAGTTTGTTCTTATCTTAGCAATGCTTATTTGTTTCTTTACACTTGGAAAAAAAAATAGATGATTTTGATTTTCTAGATTAGGGTTGATTACATCTTTATAATACCTTAATTTTCTTTTTTCCTCTAACTCTTTATCACACCACATTTTTTCCTTAAATTTTGATTTGACGTTTTTTTTAATAGTATCTTTATTCTACAAAATGGTTTCTTCCATGATTCCCCAATAGTTTAGCCAAGACCGGGCGTCTTTATGCCATCCTCGCTTGAGTCGATGGTGGTTATGACTTGATTTTGAAGCAATTTTAGGTAGCCTCTTGTCTTCCATGGTGTTTAACTTGTTCTTATACATTAGGTATCTAGTCATAGCCATGCTCTCAATGGGGGAGAGGCTTGTTTCTAAGAGGAGGATGGGATAGGACATATTTCCTTTAATTTTTAGATTATAGGTTATAAAATTCTTTTGTATTTGCTCTATCATTCTCCAGGATTCATGAGAGATACTACAGCCCCAGACTTCACATCCATGAAGAATAATAGGTGTAACAAGAGTCTTAAAGAGGAGTTTATTCTTATCCCAACTCCAAAGATCAGCTGATTTACAATTGTTTTCAAGCCCATAATAAGCTTTCCATCCCCCAATAATCCTTTTCTCAATGCTATAATTCTAATTGAGCTTGTGGTGAATATCAATTCCAATATATTGTTGGGTATGTGTTATATTATTTGCATGAGTAGAAGTGTCTGAGCGTATGCACTGGGTGCGCAAGGGGATTAGAGGGGGGGGGGCGAAGCCCCCCATGCGGGGGTTTGGGGGCACCACCCCTAAGAAAAAAAAATTCTGCATCGGGACTGCATTTTTTCTGCCTCGGGACCGCATTATATTTAGGTGGTTTTTCGGCACATGGTTTCTTTGCCGATGGTTTTCTATTTCCGGTTAAGGAATTAGGGTTTTGGACTAATCCAGGTCATTGGGTTAGGGTTTTGGATGCCACTGGCTCTTATATGTATTTTGTATTGTAAACATTGTAAAAAGATTAATAATATAGATTATGTTGGTTTTCCCGGTTTGGGTTTCCAAGGGAAAAATCTCTGTGTAATGTTTGTATTTTCCATTATATCTTTTTTGTTCTTTTTATGAATATTTGTTTACAGTAGATATTGTATGAGGTTAGAGTTTACATTTGGTATCAAAGATTTATTGGCTTCAGGGTGACGCCTTTGTGGTCAAGGGTTTGGCTCAGGACTGTGATAAGCCTTGTTACAGTGGGAGATCTGCAGTATTGCTTTTTCGGGTGAAAAGAAATGGCAAGCAACTCAAATATGGAGATCGAGAAGTTTAATGGGAAATTTTTTGAGCTGTGGAATCTCAAGATGGAAGATCTGTTGGTGGACAAAGATCAGTGGATTGCGGTAGATCCAGGTGCTATACCTATAGGAACTTTTACAGATGACTGGAAAAAGTAAGATCGGAAGGCAAAGAGCACAATCCAACTGTGTCTCTCCGATTCAGTATTACAGAATGTGTCAGAGGAAGCTACAACCAAGGATTTATGGGAAAATTTGGGGAATTTGTATCAGTCTAAGTCTTGGTAAATAAACTATTCCTGAGAAAGAAGCTTTATAACCTGAGGATGAGAGATGGATACTCGGTGGCAGAGCATTTGAATGCCTTCAATACTGTGGTAAGTCAGTTAGTATCTGTTGAGATTAAAATTTTAGATGAAGATAAATGTATCAGTTTGTTTTGTTCTTTACCAGACTCATGGGATAGTCTGGTTGTGGCCATAGTTAGTAATACAACTTCCTTGAAGTTTGAAGACGTGGTCTCATCCTTGTTGTCGGAGGAGATGCGACAAAAGAATATGGAGGGCCATAACACAGACACATTATTTCCAAGAGGATGTTCCCATGAAATAAATAGATCTAGTTTCTCAAGTGGGAGATCTAAGTCCAAGGGTAGATCTAAATCTCCTGGAAAGTTTGTAAGGGTATGTTGGATATGTGGAAAAGAAGGGCACTACAAGAAGCAATGTAGATCCAAAGTTGAGAAAAAGAAGGGATCTGAAGAATATCATTCTACAGAAGAAAAGACCTCCAATGAAGAAGGAGGGGTTGTGTACTTTTCTTCTTCAAGCACACATGCAAATCATGAGGCATGGTTGGTTGACTCTGGTGCATCCTTTCATATGACTCCCCATAGGGAGTGGTTTTGCGAATATGAAAGGTATGATGGAAGTAATGTTTTCTTAGGTGATGATTCGAAAAGAGAATCATGGGACGAGGAAGAGTCAAGTTGAGGCTCATAGATGGAATGATTAGAACACTGCCTGGTGTTTTGCACATATCAGGTTTGGCTAGAAATTTTATTTCTGTAAGAAAAATGGACGATGCAAGGGTAAAAACAATATTTGAAAAGAAAGCCTGTAGGATGGTTCGAGGAGCACTGGTGTTGCTGAAGGGGGTTCGGTTTGGAACTCTGTATAAGCTTCAAGGAAGCACTATTAGTGATGGGTGTAATAGTTCCATTGTTCCTAATATTGGATTTGAAGAAGAAAAAACTCCTACAATCTCTGGAGAAAAGGTTATGCTGTGGCATCAAAGACTGGGGCATATCGGGGAGAAGGGTCTTCGAATACTACATGGTAAAGGTATGGTTAAAGGTATTTCTAACTGCTCTCTGGATTTTGATTTCTATGAACATTGTCTATATGGGAAGTAGAATCGGGTAAGATTCCCCTCTGGTGCAAAGAGGGCAGAAGAAATTTTACAGCGAGTTCACAGTGATGTTTTTGGACCTGTGTCAATCCCATCATTGGGAAAATATTTGTACTATGTCTCATTTATAGATGAATTCTCGAGGAATACTTGGATATATTTCCTCAGGAAGCAATCTAAAGTCTTTGACAGGTTTAAAGAGTTTAAGGCTCTTGTTGAGAATCAAACAGAGAATAGAATTAAAGTGTTGAGGACAGATAATGGCGGAGAGTTCTGCGGGAATGAATTTGAAGAATTCTGTAAGAAGTGAGGTATAGCAAGACATAAGACTACTCCATATACACCTCAACATAATGGAGTTGCAGAAAGGATGAACAAGACGTTGATGGAAAAGGCAAGGTGCATGCTCAATGGTGCTGGGTTAGGGAAAGAATTCTGGGCAGAGGCAATGGGTACTGCATGTTACCTAGTCAACAGATCACCCTCATCAACATTGGATGACAAGACTCCACAAGAGGTATGGACTGGTAAGGAATCTTCTCTCACACATCTCAAGGTATTTGGCTGTGATGCATATGTTCATGTTCCAAAGGAAAACATGAGTAAGCTAGATAAGAAGGCCGAAAAATCTATGTTTATTGGATATAAAGATGGTCTCAAAGGTTATAATCTTTGGAACCTATAAACTAAGAAGTTTGTGTATAGCCTAGATGTGGTATTTAGAGAAATGAAGGATGTTGTTAAACAGGAAGTCCTACCAAGTAAGGAAGAACTAGAGAAAATAGAGTTTGATTTAAAAGATGATGAATTAGACTCTACAAAAGAACATGAATCAGAGGAAGAAGATCCTCATACTCCAATATTGAGGAGATCAGTTCAAGAAAGAAGGCTACCAGAAACGTATACTCCATCTGATTTTCATTCAAATTTTTCTTTGTCTATTATTGATGATGATCCTAGAACTATCAGGGAGGCAGTGGATTCAGAGGATGCAAATCTCTAGAAAAGGGCCATGGATGAAGAAATGGCATATTTGGATAAGAATGAGGCTTGGGATCTAGTGGAGTTGCCAACTAGAAGAAAGTCCATTGGAAACAAATGGGTATTTAAAAAGAAAATGAATGCAGAAGGAAAAGTGGAGAAATACAAAGCTCAGTTAGTAGCAAAGGGTTATTCCCAGGTTGAGGGAATTGATTTTGGTGAGATTTTTTCCCTTGTTGCCAAGTTAACCTCCATAAGATTTCTATTATCTATTGCTACTACATTTGATTTTGAAATAGAACAAATGGATTTGAAGACAACATTCCTACATGGGGTTCTGGAAGAAGAAATCTATATGAAACAACCATAATGTTATGTTGTGAAAGGAAAGGAGCTGGTATGAAAGTTGAAAAAGTCTATGTATGGTTTAAAACAATCACCAAGGATGTGGTATAAAAAATTTGATACTTATATGTTGGGACTTGGCTTCACAAGAAGAAAAGAGGATCACTGTGTGTATTTTAAATTAATTGGTGATCATTTGACTTATTTGGTCTTGTATGTGGATGACATGTTGCTGATAGGAAACAACAAGGAGATTATCCAGGATGTGAAAAATCAGTTGTCCTCTAAATTTGACATGAATGATCTAGGTGCTTCAAATTTATTTTTGGGCATGGAAATTAAAAGAGATCGGAAAAGGAGGAAACTATGGTTAAATCAAAGAAAATATGTCGAGACAATATTGCAGAGGTTTAATATGAAGGAATCTAAACCGGTCAAGGTTCCTATTCCTATTGGTGTAAAGTTATTTGTGGATCAGTGTCCCAAGACACATAAAGAGGAGGAGGACATGTCTCATGTTCCATATGTGAGTGCAGTTGGCAGTTCGATGTATGCAATGGTTTGTACTAGACCGGACATTGCACATTCAATGGGAGTTTTGAGCAGGTATATGTCAAAACCAGGGAAAGAGCATTGGACAACAGTAAAAAGGGTTTTCAGGTATTTGCGTGGCACTGCTAGCTATGGATTGTGCTACGAAGGAAGACCGAGATTGGACAGAGTGGTGGATATACATGGATTTGTAGATGCAGACTGGGCTAGAGATATGGATCTTAGGATATCTACAAGTGGATATGTATTTAACCTGTTTGGAGGAGTAATAAGTTGGATGAGCAAAAGACAGGCTGTAGTGGCACTTTCAACTATAGAAGTTGAATACATGGCAGCCACTCATGCAAGTAAGGAAGCAATATGGTTACAAATATTGTGTTCAGGTATTGGGTTGGTAAAACAAGTTGTAAGAATAGATTGTGATAGTCAGAGTGCAATTTTTTTGGCAAAGAACCTCACTCATCATTCAAAGACAAAGCATATTGATATTCAATATCACTTTGTGAGAGACATGGTTGAAGAAAAGAAAGTATTGTTGATGAAGGTGGACACTTTGAAGAATGTTGCAGATTCATTAACAAAATCTGTGAGCACTGAGAATTTCTCTTGGTGTAGAGGATCCATGGGCATTACTGCCCTGGATTGTTGACTATGTAACCCTATAACCCCCTGTATGCAAAGAAAAAAACAAGTGGGAGAATGTTGGGTATGTGTTATATTATTTGCACAAGTAGTAGTTTCTGAGTGTATGCGCTGGATGTGCAGGGTGGTGCAGGGGGCGGAGCCCCCCGCAGTGCCCCCGAGAAAAAAAAATTCTACATCGGGACCACATTTTTCTGCCTCAGGACCGCATTATATTTAGGTGGTTTTTCGGCACATGGTTTCTTTGCCGATGCTTTTCTATTTCCGGTTAATGAATTAGGGTTTTAGACTAATCCAAGTCATTGGGTTAGGGTTTTGGATGTTTCTGGCTCTTATATGTATTTTGTATTGTAAACATTGTAAAAAGATGAATAATATAGAATGTGTTGGTTTTCCCGGTTTGGGTTTCTAGGGGAAAAATCTCTGCGTAATGTTTGTATTTTCCATTTTATCTTTTCTGTTCTTTTTCTGAATATCTGTTTGCAGTAGATATTGTACAAGGTTAGAATTTACAAATATTTTTATGAAGTCACTTCCTCCAAGTTGTTTTTGTCATATACAAAGGTATCATAAGGGATATTATTGGATTTAATAATCATGACCTTAGTTTTATCGGCATTAACAGTCATACCCATATTGGAGCAAAAATCCTTGAGGATTCTTAGTTGGTTTTCAAGATCATGGGGACTCCTTGCCATAAGAATGATATCATCGGCATAAAGAAGAAGATTGATGACTATACCAGTGAGAGTAGGGCCGACACAACCTGCCAACACAAATAATTAACTTTTTAATTAATTTAATTATGATTATTCACCCACACACCTTTCACACTCTCCCTAAGTTGCACAAGTAATTACCCTTTTTATTTTATTTAAAAAGCCAATTTCCCTCACATTCCCGAATGTGTTTCTATTTTCACTCTTAGTTGTCCCTTTGTTCCCCAAATTCTCATTTAATGAGTGTCTCCTAACTAGATCTTAGTTAGAGTTGGATTATAAGTTTTTTTCTAGTTAGACTTAGTGGTAGCTTGACTTAAGATACTATTATATGTATAGACCTATTCTCTCAAGTTATTATTTATTTCTATTTTAAAAATCCCTTTTATTAATTTCATGCACACATGTACATTTTGTCCACCCCTTTAAATTTTTTCCCCATTTTTTCTAGAGTTTGAATTTATCTCAAATATTTTAACTTATGTCATAGTTCATTTAGTCATTTATCTAAATTTTAGACTTAGACTTAGTCTTAGACTTAGACTTTTGTTAGGCTTTATATTATACTGACTAATTAATTATTTTATTCCAACAAGGTCTAATCATTTAAATGTTTTCTAGGCGACCTAGATTTATCGACTCATATTTTAATTATGCGACCTGCCCATCACGACGCACCTTCGTGCTCCAAGGGTGCCACACACATTTGACTGGTTTTGGAAGTTTTTTCGACCCTTGGAGTCAACACTCCACTCGATCGACCTTGTGAGAGACTAAGTGATTCTAAGGAATAAGGACTCTGCCTTATTGCACACCACTTAGAAATATTCATGAGCGATTGTCTCAGTCCTTCCTCGTGACATCGTGGACCTCTTGAACTAGGTAATCATTAACCTACCATTCATACCATGGCGGGAGTGCTAGTAGGCCGTGACAGGGACACTCCCACACCTCTCCCTCAAATGTTTGGTTTCTATGCATGACCCATTTACTCCTTATCTGAGTCGGATTAGCAAGCATCATCAAGCCTGCATCCATTGAAAAAAATAGTGTCAATAATCCATATACATAAATCATACTGTAATCAATCATATGTCACATGTGTGTAAAATGAAATACTCAAACAAATACAATCCACTCCCTAACTCAATCTGGAGTCCAAGGAAGTCCATTGATTCCATCAGCATACATAACCTGTCATGTGTCCTGCACACTCAGGAAAACTAGTCAATAACATCTGCTAATACATATACATCAAAATAACAATAAGTCACAACACATCATTATCATCATATATAATCCATAATCGAAATGAAATCACAATGTACCATAACCAGATCACTTGCACACAAGTTTCCTCAAAGAATAAGTCAATAAAGACGTGCTCAGTAGAACGAGATGTTACAGCAGGTCACTGATGGGAGGTGGAGTTTGTACACCAATTAACTTACTTTGCTTGAAATACATTAATTGTAGTAAAATGTAGTTTTTCTAACTTGAGTTTGATGGTGCCAAGTTATATATGCCTAGCATAGATTTTGTTCATAAAGGGTCTTGGGATGTGGTTGACATGTCATTAGACATCACTCATATCCACAGGTGTTCCAAATGCATGCAGCCTTATCAAACAAACGTCAACACTTCGGAATTGGATTTTGGGTAAGAAACAAAGTACCCATTGTTCCTAAATTGGTTCAGGAAAATGTTCACAGAGCCTAGTAGAATCCATGCCATGCGGATTTGAAAAGAACCAAGTTGAAGCCTCTCAAGTTATATATTCTCTCATGTCATCAGTTTCTCCAATACTATCGCCAAATGTATACAGGTGACCTTAAAATGTAGCAACTTATGTGATTTTTATTGCTTTTGATTGTCTTAAAAAAAGTACACAAGAGACTATACATGGGCCCAATGAATGATCTAAAAACAATTTTTGGATCCTCTAAGGATTTCTCATGTCATTAAAAGGTCAAATTTCATATTTGAGATAAAAAAAAGGCTATGGTTTACCTGAATTAATCATTCCAATTCAAAAACATAGAAAAATAGCCATAATTTACTGAAATGCACTCCCAAGTTTGGTCAAGCCTTTACAAGATTCCTAGATTCTATCGAAATCATGTTAAACTATACTAAGCCTACCTAAAATACCAAAATTTGCATGGAATAAGTAGTATGACCATGGATGTTTAGCTTCTAATTACAACACACAGTAAAACACTTTAACATCTCAAAAGCATTTTTCAATCACAAATCTACAAATCTACAAGAAAATACATCTTATACCAAAATTAATAAAAAATTCTAGAGAAAAGATGAAATACATATCTATGTCGAGGACTAAAGGCCAATAAATTAACTTCTATAGAATAATTTTTCACCCAGTCAAGGTAGTTCTCTGTGAACACCAACCCCTAGCTAGGCTATGATACCACCAGGACGAAGAAGGATAATGCATAATTCCCAAAGCAATATTTCCATCTCACAATAAGAAGATTACTAACCAAGTGTCTCACTATTGAATTTTCACTGTTGAATTTTTGAAGACATAACAACTCTTTGGCACCCACAACACCTACCCCACAGAACACAAGGAGAGTTATTACTTCTCTATTCAACAACACCTCAGAAGTCCCTCCCTCCAATGCTCTTCAGTGTGTACATAGAAAGGTCCAAGTTGTTGTTCGTTAACTCCATCACATTTTTCTTAATTATGGCCTCTTCTCGAGGTTTTAATGGATTCCTTTCACGGTGGTTCCATCACATAGTATGGAAGCCTTCTTTTTAGAAGAAAAACTCTCTTTTCCTCTTTAAAAATTAGTTCCCTTTTTCCATTCGAATCTTCTCTTCTTTGGATGAGTGAAAACATGGAAAAAAAGAGTCCTAAACCAATTTATTATTGTTGGGGTGGGTAGGGAATTCCCTAGAATGTAGGAGGTGGTGGCTTAAATCTAGGAGTTGGTTTCACCCACTCCTCTTATATCCAATTTGGACTATAGGCTAGGCTCGATAGAGTGAAGGTTAATGACAAGATGACGTAAAAAAATGAAATAGGATTCTAGGCATGTAGAATTCCCTTATACCCCATCACCTTTTCCTTGTTATGGTATTATAGACTCTTTAGGTGCTTGTGCTCAGTGAGTCCTCGTTATTTCAATATAATAGAGATATATGAAATGCATACCCGTTTGTTTTTCAAAAATCCAATCAGAACCATGCTTGTGTTCAAATGTCCATCTTGGAACATATACCCTTTGAGTCTAGACATCTTCAAAAATTTATCCACAAACATTTGAAGAGATGAAACCACATCTGTGAATATATTAAGAGTGATGCATGCACATGTGAGAGGAAATATAGTCCTCATAAGGATATCTCTGTGAAATTTTTGGAAATGCATAGATAGGATAGGTCATTTCCATGAAAAAATAGGTACACATGCATGAGCTTGCATATAATGAATTTTTCCTCTCAATGTAATGAAGGGATATTTGGAAATTATACTCATTTTTCTCAAACATCCTAGTTTGAATTATGTCTATATTCAAATGCCCATTTTGGAACATATA
The DNA here is from genome assembly GCA_009831015.1 of Picea engelmannii. NCBI lineage: Eukaryota > Viridiplantae > Streptophyta > Pinopsida > Pinales > Pinaceae > Picea > Picea engelmannii. Next base: position 436,037 of record ML790461.1, on the reverse strand, counting down.
TTCTTCGATGGCCATATCTTTCAAGTTTTTAGCGTTGATACTTGCGTTTGTGAGGGACACAAAGTAGAAGTCTAGTAAGAGAATCCTTTTTACTACTTTGGCTTCGACCTTGTTGGTGATTTCTATTATCATGGCCATGTAAAAATTTCTCATAGATGTGTTTATGTAGATAGTGAGGATGGTAGAATGTAGATCTGGGTCATCAAAGGGTCAACCACTGTAACAGCCTTGTTTCCCCTAGCTTGTAACATTCATGATTAATGATTTCCATGCCATGGCATACAAAAAATTTAAATGTATTATTTTTTAATTGTAACTACCAAAACCTGATTGTGGGGCCGAAGCCTTGAGTAATGACCATGATACCACTAGAGGAAAGAGTGAGGGAACATAGAGAGGGGTTCATCATGCTAATATGACCCAATCCTCCTTGCTGAAATATTTGATTTGGAATAATATGCCTTAACCCGATCCCAAGAAAAATCAGTTAATGAGAAAAGGATTGGTGGGTGAGCAACCAACCACCCCAATGAATGGAAGTATGGAGGGGTTGGCTAAGACAACAATAAGATGTTAGCCAAAGGTACCCAAAACACCATTCCAAAAACCCTGAGGTTGACTCAAGTTTCCTTCTGACAGAAGGAAGGGGACATGTTGAGAAATTTTTGGATTTCATGCAAGAGAAACAAGAGGAGATAGGAAAGAGAAGGAACGAGTGTGTGAAATGGGGGATTCCCAAAAGAATGGCCTCAAAGGATGGAGGAAAGAGGGTGCATCTTGGATATGAAAAGAAGAAGAACTCGATGAGAGTTTGGGAATTGGAGGAAGAAATATGATGCGAGAGAATGCACGAGGGAGTGAAGAAAATTCCCTAGTGGTATCATGGCTTGGAATGGGGGTTGCCTGCAGTCGAGGTGATTGAGCATGCAAAGCCTATGGTTGGGTGGAAACGAGAACACCCACAGTCAGTTGGATGGCTACATATTGTGAAAAGATAAATATCTCATATACTCTGTGTAATATAATTATTTTTTTGGTTGGATGCATGTATAGAGTGAAGGCTAATGCCAAGATGAGTTAAAAAAATGAAATAGGATTCTAGGCATGTAGAATTCCCTTATACCCCGTCACCTTTCCCTTGTTATGGTATTATATCCTCTTTAGGTGCTTGTGCTCAATGAGTCCTGGTTATTTCAATATAATATATATATATATATGGAATGCATACCCATTTTTTTTCTCAAAAATCCAATCGGAAGCGTGCTTGCGTTCAAATGTCCATCTTGGAACATATACCCTTTGAGTCTAGACATCTTCAAAAATTCATCCACAAACATTTGAAGAGATGAAACCACATCTGTGAATATCTTACGAGTGAATCATGCATATGTGAGAGGAAATATAGTCCTCATAAGGATATCTCTGTGAAATTTTTGGCAATGCATAGATAGGGCGGGTGATTTCCATGAAAAAATAGGTACACATGCATGAGCTTGCATATAATGAATTTTTCCTCTCAATGTAATGAAGGGATATTTGGAAATTATACTCATTTTTCTCAAACATCCCAGTTTGAAGTATGTCTATATTCAAATGCCCATTTTGGAACATATATTCTTTGATAGCCACATCTTTCAAGCTATTAGCGTTGATACTTGTGTTTGTGAGGGACACAAGCTAGACACCCAGTAAGAGAATCCTTTTTACTACTTTGGCTTCAACCTTCTTGGTCATTTCTATTATCATGGCCATGTAAAAATTTATCGTAGATGTGTTTTTGTAGATAGCGAGGATGGTATATTGTAGATTTGGGTCATCAAAGGGTCAACCACTATAACACCCTTATTTCCCCCAGCTTTTAATTATTCATGATTAATGATTTCCATGCCATGGCATGCAAACAATGTAAATGTATTATTATTTAATTGTCACTACCAACAACTGACTGTGGGGTTGAGGCCTTGAGTACTGGCCATGATACCACTAGAGGAAAAAGTGGGGGAACATATAGAGGGTTTCATTATTCTAAGATGACCCAATCCTCCTTGCTGAAATATTTGATTTGGAATAATATACCTTAACCTGATCCCAAGAAAAACCAGTTAATGAGAAAAGGGCTGGTGGATGAGAAACCAACCACCCCAATGAATGGAAGTATGGAGGGCCTGGCTAAGACAACAGGGATATGTCAGCCAAAGGTACCCAACATACCATTCCACAACCCCTGAGGTTAACTCGATTTTCCTTCTAACAGAAGGAAGGGGACATGTTGAGAACTTTTGAGATTTCATGCAAGAGACATAGGAGGAGATATGAAAGGGAAGGAACGAGTGCGTGAAATGGGGGATGCCCAAAATAATGGCCTCAAAGGATGGATGCAAGGGGGTGCATCTTGGATATGAAAAAAATAAGAACTCGAGGAGAGTTTGGGAATTGGAGGAAGAAATATGCTGCGAGAGAATGGATGAGGGAGTGAAGAAAATTCCCTGGTGGTATCATGGCTTGGCACGGGGGTGGCCTACAACTTGTTACATCCCGCTCTGGCGCACTGAGAAAACCTATTCTTTGAGGACACTTGCTCACAAGTGATCTGGACTTTTATGATGTTAAAACATTTATCCTTGATTATGATGCGTTATGATAGATGACATGATGTTTTACTGCTTTGATGTAGACAGGTGCTATTGACACAGTTTTATTGAGTGTGCAGGGTTTTGGACCTTGAGGATGCAGAGGCATCGGTGGAACCCCTTGGATTCTAGATTGAGTCAGGGAGTGTGCTATTTGGGTTGATTTATTTACTGTGATATTTCATTGATTTGATGATATGATGTTGACATGTTCTGACACGATTGTTGATGATGTAGGCTGACGATAGCTTGTCGATCAGACTCACATATGAAGTAAAGGGGTCACACACGATTTCCAGAGAGGTTGAGGGAGAGGGGTGGATAGCAGCCCTGCCACAGCCTACTAGCACTCCTGTCGTGGCTCGAACTGCAGGTTAACGATTACCTAGTTCGAGAGGATCCACGATGCCGTGAGGGCAGACTGGGACAGTCGCTCACGATGATTCTAAGGGGCGCGCAATAAGGCGGGGTCCTTATTCCTTAGATCCCTTAGTCTCCCACAAGTTCACCTAGTGGAGTGTTGACTCCAGGGGTTATAGATGTCTACCAATCAGTCAAGTTGGCAAGTGGCACCCTTGGAGCACGTGGTGCATCCTGAAGGGCACGTCGTGTGAAAGAAACACAAGTTAGTGAGTGGCACCCTTGGAGCATGTGGTGCATCCTGAAGGGCACATCGCACAAGAGAAACAACCAGGGCGAGTGGCACCCTTGGAGCACGTGGTGCTTCCTGAAGGGCACGTCGCATTGATGTTGAGGAAGGAACAAACCTAGATGGCCCTAAGACATTTAACACCTTAAGAAATTCTTAAAACGACTTCCCTAAATAATTGTCGCCCAGTTCAAAATCTAAACCTAAGTCTAAAACTTCTCTAAGGTAAAATTTTGTTTAGCCTTAAGAAAAAGACTCTATAAAAATAAAAATAAAGATATAAACTAAAACCCACTTAAGTAATAGTTTTTAGTCTTCTTAAATTTAGAGGGTAAAATGAAGAGATGAATAATTTAATTAAAATCCGTGGTTTTAAATTTGTAAAGAGGAAATAAATTATTAACTTGTGGAAGTATAAAAAAGATTTTAAATTAATAATAAAGGGAAAAGAGTAAATAGAGCAACTGCCATTTTGGCTCTAATAAAAAGGGGAAAGAAGAGAATAATAAGAATTAGGAAACTAAGTAATGGAGGAAACATAATAAAGGAAAGTTGGGAACTTATGGTAAAAAGCGAGGTCAACATAGTAAGGAATCTGCAATTAAGAACC
>ML790461.1:415193-432098 GCA_009831015.1 Picea engelmannii | reverse complement strand
AAATGAGTAATTTAATAATTTAAAGAAAATAATTATTTGAGGAAAGAGGGGGATGGACGACACTTGTGTGAAGGAGAATATTTAGAATATTTTTATTAAAACTAAATTAAAAGTGATTTAGGGAAAGTGTGAGGTTTGGACAACTTTATAAAAGAAAGGGAAGATGAGGAAGAAAGGGGATCGGTTGTTAGCGTAACGTTACGCTGCCGGAATTGTGACTTGACTGATTACTTGTGGAGAGTTGGGATTTTCCAGCTTGGATAGGAGTGGTAGCTCGGCCTTGCGAGGTGAGCTGAGAAGCTAGACGGACCATCTGGATTGTGTGTGGCCCCTTTGCGGCTCGGGGGGATAAGGGGGAAGCAGAGTACCCCTAGCGATTGGCTGGGAGGTACCGGTGTAGTCTCGATGGTCGGCGAGGGGAGCGGCACGGAGCAGGAGCGGTACGGAACGCGCGGTCATCATTCGAGGTGGGAGTTAAGGCAACGGTATGTTTTTCATTTTGCATGATAGAAGGTATTAGGACCTTGGCCCTCTCTTATTGTTATCATCATTTTTGTATTGGCATTGTGAGATGAAAAATACTTAGTTTCAATCTGTTTGGATACTCGTTGGATCGATTGGTTTTCTTGCCTTGTTCTGCGGTGATTGAAATTGTGTTACAGTTATAAAATATTCTTCTTACTCTGTTGTTGCATGTCGGTTGGGAAACAAGAGATTTTATGGCTATGTGTATATATTGATGTGGGCGTTTTTAGATGACTGTGGGCGTTTATACATTTCTGTGGGTGTATTTACATTTCTGTGGGGGTATTTACATTTCTGTGGGCATTTAAATATCCCAGTGGACGTTTTTACCTTTGCCGTGGGCGTTTTTACATTGTTGTGGGCGTTTATAAACTTCTATGGGCATTTTTATATAAATGTATGGGCAATTCGTTTTTGTAAATTAGTTCTGGCAATTCGTTTTTGTAAATTAGATCTGGCAATTATAATTCGTTCTGGCAATTCGTTTTTGTGTAAATTAGATCTGGCAATTCGTTTTTGTGAATTCGTTCTGGCAATTCGTTTTTGTGAATTAGATTTGGCAATTCGTTTTTGTGAATTAGATCTGACAATTCGTTTTTGTAAATTAGTTCTGGCAATTTGTTTTTGTAAATTAGATCTGGCAATTTGTTTTTGTAAATTAGATCTGGCAATTAGAATTCGTTCTGGCAATTCGTTTTTGTATATTAGATCTGAGAATTCGTTCTGGCAATTAGATCTGGCATTTCGTTTTTGTAAATTAGATCTGACTTTATTGTTAAGAGCAATTTCATTTTCCGAGTAGAAATTTAGAATTTAGTTGTTGGCTGCCATTTTAAATTACAACTCAGAATTCATAAAATTTATGTATTCGTTGCCATTTCAATTTACAACTTAGAATTCATAAAATTTATGCATTCACTGCCATTTTAAATTACAACCCAGAATTCAGAAAATTCAAGTGTTCGCTGCCAGATTTGTTTATAAATATAGAGATCATAAGTTTACTTATCCGTTGCCTTATATTTTTGCAAAGTCAGATATCATAATTTGCTATGATTTGTTGCTAATCAAAATGTAGAGACCCTGCTTTCTGTTATTCATTGTTTGCTGTCAATTTTGTCAATTCTTAAGTTTAGATTTTCGTATGATATTTAAAATCTACAGTCAATGAAGTTTGGAAAATCCGGAGTTGACTTTGATGAGTCTCATCCAACTATTATACCATTTGGATTTGTATTATTGAATCATTGCATAAGTAGTCACACCAAAAATGCATTGTTTTATTTAAACATTTAATTTCTTATGATCCACTATCAAATTTCTACTAATCCAAGTTGAAATCGTTATGATTGTTGTGTGTTAGTTAAATTTAGATTTGAATTCCCTTGTTCGTCATATGATTTATAGTATTATGAAAACTAAATTGGGCACTGCAAATTTATTTGTCAATCCGGAAATACAAATTTGATAGATGTGAAAAAAAAACTTGCATGCTAGAGTATATCTAGTGGGGTCAGTGGAAATTTGTTGATGTTACTTACATGTTAACATTGGCGAAGTTCGACTGGCTTATTGATGTATTTTTAGTGTTGTTTTAGATGGCACCTTATGGCCTTATGGATGCAATACCGATGGTTTTAGTTATCGCTACTTGAGCAGTGGTTAGTATGTAGTGAATGATTGACATAGATCTAGTTTTTACGCATTGAGGATTTATGTAGTAGATGGTGGATCTAGATATTTAGTTTTTATATAGTTATTTCTAATGATGGCTTAAACTTACTTATTCTGGCGCTGATGATTATTTAAGAATTGAATGACATGTTGCCTGATGAATGAGACTTGCGCGCAATGGAAGAATTATGTAATGTAATGCTTCATGTTAAATGCTTAGGGTAAGGTTAATGTTAGTGTATTTGTTTTAAGGTATCAATAGTATAATGAAATGTTTAATGTTGGTGCTAATGGTTATGGAACTGTTAAGGTGGTGTTGGTTATATGTTTTATGGAAATGTGGAAATAATGTTGTAGATAACTTGTAAGTTGCAAGGTGGTCGTCATTTTATTTAGTTATGATCAATGTAATGTTGATTTATTTTATGGTAAAGTTATTGTAACTTCATTGCATTGGTAGCATACAAGGAGTAACGTGGTTGGCGATTGATGTTTTAGTTGCAAGGTTATTACAACATAAGATGTGAGGTTGTTAAGAAAATGTTATTGTAATTTTATGGTATATGTAACATATAGGATGTATTGAGATTGTTAATTAATTTAAGGGTTAGTACTATAATTGGAATTGTCCAAACTCACAGTTGTATGATATCAGACTCTTCGATCTGATAAAGCTAGTCGCTCTGTATATAAGTCCGTGTGTGTGATTATTTTCTGTGTAAAGAATCCAGTGTTGTATCAAGAGTCTCGGGCCCTTTAAAGGCAAGGTTTCCACTCTTGCGACACACCTCTAAGGTCGTATCAATAGTCTCGGGCTCTTTAAAGGCAGAGTTCCCACCACTGCGACCTCCTGACAAAGATTACTAGTTTCTGCCTAAGCAGTCGGCCAGGAGCCTATCTAACCTTCTCTCTCTCCGGAGTAGAGAACTAATATTAAATGCCATGCTTTCCTGTGCAGAAATAGTAAAATCTACTACTATGGATTCTTCCATCTGTGTTCGTACTGTACATAACACAGTATGTCATTTAATGCTTGCAGTTACTTGTTGTGTGCCTTATGTCTATGGTCGTTTAATGCTTGTAGTTACTTGTTGTGCGCCTTATGTATTCTTGTTGTGATCATTGTGGTTGTGTCTTGTTAGTCGTCGGGTGGCGACGTAGAGTCAAGTGTGTCTATTTCCCTTGTACACGTGCACACACACCTTAAAAAAAAAAAATTTGCACTTGTTATCAGAGTTGGTGTTGTAACGAGGAGGAACGTTACACAGCCAAGGTGATTGAGCATGAAAATACTACGATTGGGTGGAATGGAGAACACCCATAGTTAGTTCGATGGCTACACATTGTGAATAGATAAGTATCTCATATACTATGTGTAATAGAATTATTTGTTTGGTTGGATGGATGTAAGTATATTGTATGCCTGGTTAATAGTGTGAATTTTTATTCCTTGACGAGTTCATGAACTTGAAATAAAAAGAGAAACTGTATTGTTGGTTATATCCTTTAGTTGTACTCATGAATGGTTATGCCTATTGGAGGATTGAACTCCTATGTTATTGTAAGTGTTAGTGTGGCTATACATATATATATGGACCAATGTGTCGTGATGTTTGTATCCAGGAAACAAAGGAACCTTGCGACATATGATGAAATAGGGGCTTCCTTGATGGGAAATGGAATACCTTGGACCTAGGTGAGAGCTCTTGAAAAACTCATAAGTCTTGAAAAGAACTGGAGAAAAACCTTGTGAAATTTGGCTAAGTCTCGAACTAAACTATTAAGCTAGAGAGAACGCTTTTTTTCCTCGAAGGATCATGGTTGTCAATTTGGCACAACGGTTAGATATAGACCCTCAATTAGTGTAGGAGCATGATTATATCTCGGCTATCGATCTGGCTAGATAATATATCCTAGCCGCTCATCGCAGGATACTATTCAGAGTAAGTTGCAGTCCCAGAGGAATTTCACTCCGAAGGAGGGACTTTGAGGAAAGATATGGACCATTGATCGAGACCTAAGAAAGATCTAATCCTAGCCGTTTATCATGGGATGCCAATAGAGTAAACCACAGAGATGATCCTCAACGAGGAGGCTTCGAGGGAAGATCTAGACCATTGATCAGAGCCATGGTTAGATTAAATCTTAGTCGTCGATCCGTCGTAAGGGCCTAATAGGTTCCTTGGTGAATATAGACAAGCGGATGACATAACCCCAACCAACGTACTTGGGGCACATGTCAACACCTGGAATATCGAAATAGATACCCTATGATGACCTGTAGACCCACCTCATCCCACGTGTAATGATGTGGGTGGTACCACATGTCAAGTAAAGTTTGTGCCACATGTCACAGATTTTTGTCCCTTTAGAGGCAGAGTCCTTTGGGTACAAATATGCCACGTGTCGTACTAGTTGACCGCTACATGTGGAAACATATGAATAGGTGGTAGGTACATGGTGGCCTCAGATTCTAGGTGGAAACCAACGTGTAGAGAAGGGGAAACATGTTAATTTGGAATTCGTAGGATAGGCCAAGTACGAGCCTCTCTGGTTTCATACTTGAGGAAAGGTGTCTTATTCCTTGTCGTTAGATCTCTCGTGAAGAGATATTGACCATTCATCGTAGGGTGCTATTCAGAGTGAGTTACAAAGATACACTCTGATGAAGGAGCTCCGAGAGGAGATCTAGATCGTTCATCTGTCGAGATCAAAGGATCTCCAAGATGTAATCATGAATGTTGATTTGTTGAGATCAAGGGAGCTCCGAGATGCAATCATGATTGTTGGTCTATCGAGATCAAGGGAGCTCTAAGATGCAATCATGATTGTTGATCCACCGAGATCGATGGATCTTTGAGAGGAGATCCATAATATTGATTTTCCAAGATCAAAGGGACTTAGCGGATGATCTGGGTCATTGATATTTAGTTAAGGGCACCTTCTTTTGAGCATAGAAGGTGCCACATGACGTAGTGATTTGGAAACTGTAGGTGAGCTTCTGTGGGAAATATGAATGCCACATGTCAAGTGGTGATGGTGCCATGTGTCATGAAGAGATGACATCACGTGTCAAGAGGATTTGGAACATGTAGGTGAAAATATGAGAAGATCTGGGTCGTTCGTCGAAGTTTGAAAGGATGGCAAGGTCGTGTGTCAGCCAAAATTATCAATGATGATATAGGCATCAACGACATGATGAGAGCCATTGATCTATTGTTGGGCGAGAGAGATCTTTGTCGTTGATTTCCTCGAGATTTTTCTGAGTGAGGTGGACGTCATGATGATTTGAGGGTGCCAACATGGCAACTAGTGCGACTAAGTAGTGATAAATGTCACTACGTAATTGGTCGATGAGGCAAGTAAAATCCCATTAGACGAGGAGGTCCTCCATGCCTTTGTTTTATTTCAGAATGTTGGATCCGCAGGCCAATGAATTTGGATCGTTGATCCAAATGTAATGTCATCAAGGTTCAAAGGGGACCTATTATGAATTGTTAAGAAATGTCGACGACGACAAAAGAAGGAGTGATCTGGATTGTCGTTTGGAGTGGGTTGAAGACACAATTTGAACCATTGATATTTCATGAGTCCCTCCATCAACATTAAAGGTGAGAAGTAGATGAGAAATTAATCGTTTCACAAGTTGGTGTCGTTGAATTACTCAAAGTCGTTAGATGATCGACATGAAGACTGTCAAATCTAGCATAGGCCCAATTATTGGATCGTTTTCAGAAGTTTTGGTTGAGGTCTTTGCAACCCATGGGATTAAAATCCCGATGACGATGATGACATGATGTTCCTTGGAATCAAAACCATGGATCCCAGAACCATGTGGTAAGCACCACGTCAGAGGCACAAATGGGATATGAAGCCACATGGATTCCATGTGGCAATGAAGTGGTACTTGGCCAATAAAGGCTAAGAACATTGGAAGGTCATAACTTTAACTCCGAGATCAGATTTGGGCATACTTACAGTCATTGGAAATATCTTAACGAGCAGGAGATGTTGGTGCCCTCTAGAACAAACCTTGATACGGTTAATAAAAAGTGAAATTTATTACCCCATTCCATTAAAAATGTACTTAGGGGGTCAAGTGTGATACAACCACAAAGTTAATGATTGACTTTGTAGCTGAGCCATTCGATAACCTGAATCTACAATCAATAACAACACAAAAATATTTTGCAACAAACCCAAGGCAATCTTGCACTGTTGTGTGGTCGATGTTGAATTTTCTTACTTACTCTAATTTTTTCCTTAGAAGCACAACATTGTGTGACATGTAAATTCCTTTTCGATGTATTTTTTTCCACCATGACCAAACTCATGGAAACTTTTGGTGTGAATGAGTTATACAAACAAAAATTTAATAGCGAAACTGAATAAAGAGTCTACTAGAAGATTAACTACCCTTAGGAAGAGTCATTAATGCAGATATGTAATAAACAATATTCTCCATTGTATTCTTGAATTAATAGAGGTTCCCAAAAATACTTAGCATTAGCCACAAATTTCATATTTAGTAGGGACGATAAGCTTTGCATTATTTTTTCTAGTTTTAATCACTAGCTAATGAAAAAAACATCAAATCCTATGAAAAATGATTTATGGTTGTTGGTATGTGAAGACGAATTTAGATGGTGTTTATAATTTCTATGATTATATTATGAGAGTCTTTGTAACATAATCTATTTTTAGATTATCTGGGTGTAAATATATGGGTTGGTTACAACTCGATTATTGGGAATGGGTGGTTACAACTCAATTATTGGGAATGGGTGGTTTTATGCCCATTGTACTTTAATACCACTTGATGGTTTAGGACTATGAGATCACCTATATATGGGTTTGTTGGTATAGTCCTCTTGTAATGGAAAAAAAAACTATGATTCAAGAAGGGTCTAGAGAAAACCTTATTTCATGTTGATGTAGCCATACGTAGTATGGTGAACCATATTAATTTTTTGTGTCTCATGTGTGTTGTTTTTATTTTTCTTCATTTATGTTTATTGTGCTACAATATATTTGTCTTTGTTATTATTTATAACAACTAGTATCAAAGAGAGGTTTTATGTGATCACTTGAAGAAATGGAGACAAACAAATGGAGAATTGAGAAATTATCAGGAAAAAAATTTGGAATGTGGAAGTTGCAACTATAATCTCTTTTGATCCAAACGGACCTTTCGGTCATGCTAAAAGTGAAATAAAATAAAATAAACTAGTATCAAAGCTAGGAAAATGCAGGACTAGGAAATCAGTTATGGATGAAGACTATAAATGAAATAGTGTACCTGATCAACAGGGGACCATCCTCTTGATTAGATTTTGAAGTCCGAGAAGATAAGTGGTTGGGTAAGAATAAATCTTATGAGCATATACGATTGTTTGGATGTGAATCTTTTGTTCATGTTCCAATAGGAAAAAGAACAAATCTTGACATGAAATATAGAAAGTTCATTTTCATTGGGTAAGGAGACGAAAAATATGGTTATCAGTTATGGGATCCAGTTTCCAAGAATTTCATACGAAGCAAGGACATGATATTCAATGAAAGAGTAATGCCAAATATACAAGAACAAAGCATATCAACCAAGGAGTATGTTCCGTTAGAATTCATCACAAATGCAAGTGGTCTATTCAAACAAAAGGGGATTATAAATCAACCACAACCAATGGTGTGGTTTCATCCATAGATACAACCACATGCTTAGCTCGAGAACTTCCATGATGATGAGGTACACGATCATCCCAATAGTACTTCTAAATAGGGTACATCATGGTAGTTGATCCCTCGGGTTAAAAGGTCTACAAGAGAGTGTAGGCATCCAACAAGGTACACAGATTTCCTTCAATACTTGTTACTTTTTGATGAATCTGAGCCTACTACGTTTGAAGAAGCATGTGTGGATAAAGACAAAAAAAAAATGGATGGAGTCCATGAGGGATTAAATGGGAGCTCTAATGTCCAATCACACATGGGATTTAGTTCCTCTTCCATCCAAGAGGAAAGCATTACAAAACAAAATGGGTGTATAGGTTGAAGGAATAAGTAGGTGGGAATACATGATACAAGGCTAGATTGATGGTCAAAGATTATGCTCAGAAGAAGGGCATTGTTTTCAAAGAGAATTTTTCACCAGTTGTAAAAATGACATCTATTAGAGTAGTGTTGGGTTTAGTAGTTTTTCATGATCCAAATTTGGAGCATCTTGATGTGAAGACGAATTTTCTACATGGTGATTTGGAGGAAGAGTTGTACATGAAGAAACCAAAAGGATTTGAGAAAAAAGGTAAAGAGGACCTAGTGTACTGATTAAATATAAGTCTGTATGGGATGAAAAAAGCTCCAAGGCAATAGTATTTAGAATTTGATTCATTTATGGCTGAAAAACATTTCTCCAGATGTGAATATAACCATTGTGTCTATTATAAGTCTTTTGAAAATGGTGAATTTGTACTATTGTTATTATATGTTGATGATATGCTAGTTGAAGGATCTAGAATTGATTAAATTAACAGGTAAAACAACAATTGGCTATGATATTTTCAATGAATAATTTGGGTGTGGCAAAGAGAATCCATGGAATGGAAGTTATCATAGATAGGAAGAAAAGATAATTAAAACTATCACAGGAAAAATATATTGAAAAAGTGTTTAATAGGTTTAGCATGAAGGATGCTAAGGAATGAGAACACCTTTAGCAAATCATTTCAAATTATTATCTAAGATGTGTCCCAAGAAACTTGAAGAGAAATAATACATGGTAAGAATATCTTGTTCTTCGGCAATTGGGAGCCTTATGTATGCAATGATTTTCACAAGAACGGACATTTCCTAAGCAGTGGGAGTGGTCAATAGATATATGAGTAATCCAAGAAAAAATCATTGGTAGGTAGTGAAATGGGTTTTGAGATATCTAAAGGGTACATCAGATCATGTATTGAAGTTCAGAGGAGAAGATGCACAATTGAAAGGATACATAGACTCAGACATGGCTAATAACTTATTTCAAAGATGCTCTACAATAGGGTATGCGTTCACATTGACAAGAGCAACAATCGATTGTATTTCTAGGTTACAAAAGGTGGTGACCCTTTCCACAACTTAAGTAGAGTGTATTGCAATCACAAAAGGGGCTAATGAGATGTTTTGGTTCCAAAGGATATTTTCTGAATTGGGTAGTAGATAAAAGGACTTTGTGTTATATAGTGATAGATAAAGTGCAATACATTTGGAAAAAAATGCATCATGTCATTCATGGATAAAGAACATGGAGCTACGATATCACTTTATTCAAAGTATCCTTGAACAGTGTAAGCTAAGGTTGGAGAAGATACCTACTAGTACAGATTGTACATATGCATTTACCAAGTTTGTTCCAAAAGATAACCTAGAGTTATGTAGAGATTCTCTTAGTTTGGTAAAACTATGACAATAGGCCACATAAAGCATGTGACATCTCTAACCATGGTTGCACGCAGCATGAATCAAGTGGGAGATTGTTGGGATGTGAAGCCCGATTTATAGGAAAGTTATAATTTCTATGATTATTTTATGAGCAACTTTGTAACCAAATCTATTTTTAGATTATGTGGGAGTAAAGATATGCATTGGTTACAACTCGATTATTGAGAATGGGTGGTTACACCTTGATTATTTTGAATGGTTGGTTTTATGCCCCTTGTATTTTAATACAACTTGATGGTTGAAGACTATGAGATCACATATATATGGAGCTTCTTGTATAGTCCTCTTGTAACGAAAAAAAAGGTTGTGATTCAAGAAGGGTTTGGATAAAACCCACTTTCCCATGGATGTATCCATACTTAGTATGGTGAACCATGTTAATTTTCTGTGTCTCTTTATGTTTTGTTAATTTTCTATCTTTGTGTGTGTTGTTAATTTTCTATCTCTCTGTGTGTTTTGGTATGGTGAACCATGTTAATTTTATGTGTCTTTGTGTGTTGTTAATTTTTTGTCTTGATGTGTGTTGTTTTTTTGTTTCTTCATTTTGTGCTACAATATATTTGTCTTTGTCATCATTTCTAACCATTCCATATGGTTGTATCATCCACTTGGCATTATGAATTTTGTCAATTTTTTTTAAATAGATTATTTAAAGGTGAAAATCATTATATCAAAAATTAAAACAACTTAAACATGCTCACATACACTACAAATATGATTTATACCTTCATAAACCTGTCATTTTCAAAAATCAAATCATTTTTGGAAAGATACGTTAGTTTATGAAGAAGCTATTTTTTAAGATAGTTTAAATGTTCTATGTTTTTATTTTTTTGGGGTAATATTTTTTAATAAGTTTTGTCCAAAATCCAATAACAAATTTAGAAAGATAGTTGAAATTGCATTTAAGTGATTGCGATTATGTGTTTTTTTAAAGACACCCAATGAATTTATGGATTCAAAAACGATTTGAGCAATGTGAAATTTAGACTATACCATTTTTAAGTAATTAAAATTAATTAAATTTTTAATTTTTTTAAATGATTTATTAAAATTTGTGGGAGTAAAGATATGCATTGGTTACAACTCGATTATTGAGAATGGGTGGTTACAACTTGATTATTTGGAATGGTTGGTTTTATGCCCATTGTATTTTAATACAACTTGATGGTTCAAGACTATGAGATCACATMTATATGGAGCTTCTTGTATAGTCCTCTTGTAACGAAAAAAAAGGTTGTGATTCAAGAAGGGTTTGRATAAAACCCACTTTCCCATGGATGTATCCATACTTAGTATGGTGAACCATGTTAATTTTCTRTGTCTCTGTCTGTGTTGTTAATTTTCTATCTTTGTGTGTGTTGWTAATTTTCTATCTCTGTGTGTGTTTYGGTATGGTGAACCATGTTAATTTTATGTGTCTTTGTGTGTYGTTAATTTTTTGTCTTGATGTGTGTTGTTTTTCTGTTCCTTCATTTYGTGCTACAATATATTTGTCTTTGTCATCATTTCTAACCATTCCATATGGTTGTATCATCCACTTGGCATTATGAATTTTGTCAATTTTTTTTAAATAGATTATTTAAAGGTGAAAATCATTATATCAAAAATTAAAACAACTTAAACATTCTCACATACACTAAAAATATGATTTATACCTTCATAAACCTGTCATTTTCAAAAATCAAATCATTTTTGAAAATATACGTTAGTTTATGAAGAAGTTATTTTTTAAGATAGTTTAAATGTTCTATGTTTTTATTTTTTTGGGGTAATATTTTTTAATAGGTTTTGTCCAAAATCCAATAACAAATTTAGAAAGATAGTTGAAATTGCATTTAAGTGATTGAGATTATGTGTTTTTTTTAAGACACCCAATGAATTTATGCATTCAAAAACGATTTGAGCAATGTGAAATTTAGACTATACCATTTTTAAGTAATTAAAATTAATTAAATTTTTAATTTTTTTAAATGATTTATTAAAATTTGTGGGAGTAAAGATATGCATTGGTTACAACTCGATTATTGAGAATGGGTGGTTACAACTTGATTATTTGGAATGGTTGGTTTTATGCCCATTGTATTTCAATACAACTTGATGGTTCAAGACTATGAGATCACATATATATGGAGCTTCTTGTATAGTCCTCTTGTAACGAAAAAATGGGTTGTGATTCAAGAAGGGTTTGGATAAAACCCACTTTCCCATGGATGTATCCATACTTAGTTTGGTGAACCATGTTAATTTTCTGTGTCTCTGTCTGTGTTGTTAATTTTCTATCTTTGTGTGTGTTGTTAATTTTCTATCTCTGTGTGTGTTTTGGTATGGTGAACCATGTTAATTTTATGTGTCTTTGTGTGTTGTTAATTTTTTTTCTTGATGTGTGTTGTTTTTATGTTCCTTCATTTTGTACTACAATATATTTGTCTTTGTCATCATTTCTAACCATTCCATATGGTTGTATCATCCACTTGGCATTATGAATTTTGTCAATTTTTTTTAAATAGATTATTTAAAGGTGAAAATCAATATATCAAAAATTAAAACAACTTAAACATGCTCACATACACTAAAAATATGATTTATACCTTCATAAACCTGTCATTTTCAAAAATCAAATCATTTTTCGATTAGTTTATGAAGAAGTTATTTTTTAAGATAGTTTAAATGTTCTATGTTTTTATTTTTTTGGGGTAATATTTTTTAATAAGTTTTGTCCAAAATCCAATAACAAATTTAGAAAGATAGTTGAAATTGCATTTAAGTGATTGAGATTGTGTGTTTTTTTGAAGACACCCAATGAATTTATGCATTTAAAAACGATTTGAGCAATGTGAAATTTAGACTATATCATTTTTAAGTAATTAAAATTAATTAACTTTTTAATTTGTTTAAATGATTTATTAAAATTTGTGGGAGTAAAGATATGCATTCGTTACAACTCGATTATTGAGAATGGGTGGTTACAACTTGATTATTTGGAATGGTTGGTTTTATGCCCATTGTATTTCAATACAACTTGATGGTTCATGACTATGAGATCACATATATATGGAGCTTCTTGTATAGTCCTCTTGTAACAAAAAAAAGGTTGTGATTCAAGAAGGGTTTGGATAAAACCCACTTTCCCATGGATGTATCCATACTTAGTATGGTGAACCATGTTAATTTTCTGTGTCTTTGTTTGTGTTGTTAATTTTCTATCTTTGTGTGTGTTGTTAATTTTCTATCTCTGTGTGTGTTTTGGTATGGTGAACCATGCTAATTTTATGTGTCTTTGTGTGTTGTTAATTTTTTGTCTTGATGTGTGTTGTTTTTCTGTTCCTTCATTTTGTGCTACAATATATTTGTCTTTGTCATCATTTCTAACCATTCCATATGGTTGTATCATCCACTTGGCATTATGAATTTTGTCAATTTTTTTTTAAATAGATTATTTAAAGGTGAAAATCATTATATAAAAAATTAAAACAACTTAAACATGCTCACATACACTAAAAATATGATTTATACCTTCATAAACCTGTCATTTTCAAAAATCAAATCATTTTTGGAAAGATACGTTAGTTTATGAAGAAGTTATTTTTTAAGATAGTTTAAATGTTCTATGTTTTTATTTTTTTTGGGTAATATTTTTTAATAAGTTTTGTCCAAAATCCAATAACAAATTTAGAAAGATAGTTGAAATTGCATTTAAGTGATTGAGATTATGTGATTTTTTTAAGACACCCAATGAATTTATGCATTCAAAAACGATTTGAGCAATGTGAAATTTAGACTACCATTTTTAAGTAATTAAAATTAATTAAATTTTTAATTTTTTTAAATGATTTATTAAAATTTGTGGGAGTAAAGATATGCATTGGTTACAACTCGATTATTGAGAATGGGTGGCTACAACTTGATTATTTTGAATGGTTGGTTTTATGCCCATTGTATTTCAATACAACTTGATGGTTCAAGACTATGAGATCACATATATATGGAGCTTCTTGTATAGTCTTCTTGTAATGAAAAAAAAGGTTGTGATTCAAGAAGGGTTTGGATAAAACCCACTTTCCCATAGATGTATCCATATTTAGTATGGTGAACCATGTTAATTTTATGTGTCTCTGTCTGTGTTGTTAATTTTCTATCTTTTTGTGTGTTGCTAATTTTCTATCCCTGTGTGTGTTTTGGTATGGTGAACCATGTTAATTTTATGTGTTTTTGTGTGTTGTTAATTTTTGGTTTTGATGTGTGTTGTTTTTCTGTTCCTTCATTTTGTGCTACAATATATTTGTCTTTGTCATTATTTCTAACCATTCCATATGGTTGTATCATCCACTTGGCATTATGAATTTTGTCATTTTTTTTTAAATAGATTATTTAAAGGTGAAAATCATTATATCAAAAATTAAAACAACTTAAACATGCTCACATACACTAAAAATATGATTATACCTTCATAAACCTGTCATTTTCAAAAATCAAATGGAAAGATAAGTTAGTTTATGAAGAAGTTATTTTTTAAGATAGTTTAAATGTTCTATGTTTTTATTTTTTGGGGGTAATATTTTTTAATAAGTTTTATTCAAAATCCAATAACAAATTTAGAAAGATAGTTGAAATTGCATTTAAGTGATTGAGATTATATGTTTTTTTGAAGACACCCAATGAATTTATGCATTCAAAAACGATTTGAGCAATGTGAAATTTAGACTATACCATTTTTAAGTAATTAAAATTAATTAAATTTTTAATTTTTTTAAATGATTTATTAAAATTTGTGGGAGTAAAGATATGCATTGGTTACAACTCGATTATTGAGAATGGGTGGTTACAACTTGATTATTTGGAATGGTTGGTTTTATGTCCATTGTATTTCAATACAACTTGATGGTTCAAGACTATGAGATCACATATATATGGAGCTTCTTGTATAGTCTACTTGTAACGAAAAAAAAGGTTGTGATTCAAGAAGGGTTTGGATAAAACCCACTTTCCCATGGATGTATCCATACTTAGTATGTTGAACCATGTTAATTTTCACTGTCTGTTGTTAATTTTCTATCTTTGTGTGTGTTGTTAATTTTCTATCTCTGTGTGTGTTTTGGTATGGTGAATCATGTTAATTTTATGTGTCTTTGTATGTTGTTAATTTTTTGTCTTGATGTGTGTTGTTTTTCTGTTCCTTCATTTTGTGCTACAATATATTTGTCTTTGTCATCATTTCTAACCATTCCATATGGTTGTATCATCCACTTGGCATTATGGATTTTGTCAATGTTTTTTTAAATAGATTATTTAAAGGTGAAAATCACTATATCAAAAATTAAAACAACTTAAACATGCTCACATACACTAAAAATATGATTTATACCTTCATAAACCTGTCATTTTCAAAAAATCAAATCATTTTTGGAAAGATACGTTAGTTTATGAAGAAGTTATTTTTTAAGATAGTTTAAGTGTTCTATGTTTTGTTTTTTTAAGACACCCAAGAATTTATGCATTCAAAAACGATTTGAGCAATGTGAAATTTAGACTATACCATTTTTAAGTAATTAAAATTAATTAAATTTTTAATTTTTTTTAATGATTTATTAAAATTTGTGTTAATAATATAATAAATAGTTTTACATAATTTATTAAGAACTTGTGTAATGGGAATAATCATTATTCACTCCTATTTGCAAATGCAAGTTATTTAAGGAAAGCCATTCTATTTGAAAGTCTTGGGCCATTAACCTATTTCCTTCCCATCTTCAGAAAAAGACAAACCCTTAGTCAATTAAAACTATCTCATTAAAAATGTAATTTCAATATCACCAATATACTCAATATCTCATATGTTTCATCATCTCTAAGTCTAAACTCATATGGTATTAAATATCCACTCAACTTAGCTTTATACATGAAGTTAAAGTACTATATACCAAATAGTATTATTTAATTATATAAATTTATAAAAAGTACATGAATATTTCTAAATAATGACATTAGAATAATTACAAAATGAGTAATGTTTAGTGATCTATTTAAATTTATAGATAATAATTATAAATTAAAAAAAATCATAAATATTCTTTATTAGTATAACAAACATGAGGAAGAAGATGACTTTCCCTTACATAATGCCATGTAAAAAAATGTTTAATAAAAAAAAAGATGAAGAGCCTAAAAAAATTAAAATGAAGAGAAAGAATGAGTAGTTAATAGAGAGTTTGACAATCTAATTCTCATTCTCAATTTCCTAAGCCAACTTATTTCCTAAGCCAACTTTGTAGGGCAATCACTTGATTACAAACATAACTATTTAATTATTAATATAAGTTAATCGTTCAATGATATATAAAATAGTTCTCTCAAGAAACGTTTTGAGAACTTTTATTTAATATAATAATTATTTTATAAGAAATAATGTGATTTTTAATATAATAATTATTTTGGTTGGTAGAAAAATGACCGCGAGCTGCGCCTCCGACCTAGCTGCTCCGCGGCCCCGTGCTGCCTCCTGCGGCCTCCCTGCCTGGCAGCTCCTGCTGCTGGGCCTCCCGGTCTCCTTCCAGGGCCTTCCTGGGCCCCCCTCCTCCGTTTTTAGCTGAGCTTTCGGGCCGACTGGGTCTGTCCAGAGACCAAACATGTCGCCCTCTGGGGATTCTCTGGTCCCTCCCCTGCCCCCTCCTGAAGTTATTGCTTTCAAAGCAATGGTGGATTCGATCTCCAAGCGACAACCCTCAGTCAATCAGCAGAAGTTCGTTAAGAGGATGGATTCCATTCCTTCGGTAGCTCTTCCTGAAGAAGAAACCTGTAAAGCAGCTCTTAATCTTGCTGAGAAAGGGCTCATAGGCCAGTTCACGGGCCTCTGGCCCTCGCCTAAGTCAGTAGAGGAGTGGACTCAGAGAAATTGGAAGCCGTTAATTAAAGAAGGAATCAAGAGCTATTTCGTAGGCAAAGGGTTCTTCATCTTCATTTTTGAAAGTGCAGAGGACAGAAGCCTAATCTTTAGAAACAAACCTTACTTCATGGGCCCTCAAGGACTATATCTCAACAAATGGTCGCCAGACTTCGACCCAGCTCAGGATGTCCCATCTGCTGTTCTGGTGTGGGTGCGGCTTCCCCATCTCCCCCTCCACTGCTGGAATCCGAAGTCTCTTCAGATTATCGGCAACAGTTTAGGAAAATACATAGACCAGGCTGCAAGAAAAGATCAATATTCATGCGCACGTATCTGTGTCGAAGTAG
>ML790461.1:388757-406735 GCA_009831015.1 Picea engelmannii | reverse complement strand
TATATATATATATATATATATATATATATATATATATATATATATATATATATATATATATATATATATATATAATTCTAAACAAGCAATTGAATGTAATAATTTAATAAAAAGTTTTTATTATATATTTGTTTTTAAAAATTAATTAAGATTTAATTTTATCACAAACTAATTTTGATTGAAGAAGAATATGGAAACTAATCTCTTGATATATTTTTATTATACTCATGAAATGAATAACAAATATTTTTGTTTGTTCTTTAAATTCGTATATAATATTTTATTTTAATATATTAATTATTTTTATTTAAATTTATATATAATATCTTATTTTAATATATTAATTATTTTTATTTAAATTTATATATAATATCTTATTTTAATATATCAATTATTTTTATTTAAATTTATATATAATATCTTATTTTAATATATCAATTATTTTTATTTAAATTTATATATAATATCTTATTTTAATATTAATAAAATGTTAATTTTTACTATACATAATAAATATTTGCATTTAACTTAATTATTCACCTAAATGTTACACTTAAGAGCTTTTTTTTTCATATTTATTTAGATTATTAATCTTGGAACACAAACCAAATATAGTAATGATTTCATCTTATAATATGTACTCCTTCATTACTATTACGGTACTTCGTTTGAATTCGGTTAAGCCATAAAGTTGTGATACGCGAAGATGCCATTGGTATTCACGCCAGGATTCTCATCTGTCAAACGAAAAGATATGAAATCGGCCACGTCCCTATCCAACTTGCATAATAAATGTCATAATTGCCCAATAGGATTTACCCTGTTAACCCGTCCCATCGGACAACTCAGATCCAAGTTGCATCTATAGGGTAATGATGAAAAAAAGTTATTACTAAACTTGTCAGCTAAGCTCGAGTATAAGTCTCTGAGAACCTGTTGTTGAACACATTGTTTCCCAGAGCACTCTTAGTGATTTTCGAATTCTGCAGAGTGAGAAAGCCTGTGTACTTCTGAGACCCGTAGTTGTGATCCCCGATCCTTGGTTCGTCGTGGATTTTGCTGATAATCCAGAACTCACAATGTCGAGAGCTACAGGAATTCGAAGTGTCGTGTCCAAAGATGCAGTACCAGATGAGCTCTGTGACCCTCGAGTTGAGGTCGTGGGTGATCTCAAGGGGAAGGTGGAGCAGGTCAAGCTCCTTGATCTTGACTTAATAGATCAAGTCTTGTTCCCCTAGATGAATATAGACGTTTTCTAGAGTATCGCTCTAGACAAGTTGGGAGGCATGCAGTGCGTGCCAAATCCTGAATTCATTAAATTGTTTAACTCAACTATCATGAACCTCAGGGACCTACCTGTGTTCAGTACCACTAGCAAAGTTGCACGGTGCACCATGTTCCTGATCAGCAGGGTGCACGACAGAAGTCTCTGGTTGGATAGGCGATATCCAATCCACGCAGAGTTCACAAGAGACGAAGCGCTCCTTGTGCAAGCATGCAGAAAATAGGAAGAACACTTAAAGATCCAGGTGGAGCACAGACTGGAAAGAGTTCAGGAAAGGCTTGTTGAAGCTTGGCCGAAAATTCGGAAGGTCGCACCCCAACTGCTAGAAGTCAGTGATGCAGGAGAGCCTGAGCATCAAATTTAATTACTGCAGGGAGCATGGTCACAACTAGCCATTCATGCATAGCATTTGGAAGTGCAGTTGCGGTAGAACCAACAGGAAGCATAGCAACAACCTCAGAAGTTGCAGGAGCAGATGGAGAATATAGTGCTAGAGGGAAACAATGCCCAAGAAACACTACAGAAGCGCACAACTGAGTGCACAAAGATTTTCAGAGAAGCCGACGATTGGATGGGCATCATCGCTAGGCGCAACCAGACTTTGGAGGATGTACGCATTAAAATCCAAGTGTTGAATGAGGAAGTTGCGACTACGATGGATCCGTTGGAGCAACAACAAAATTTCAATCAAATTCAACAAGCGGACAATGAGTTGAATGCTCTATTTGAGGCATAATCTGTAGCTAAGAAGGAGCTGCGCGATTTTCGACCTGTCATTCAGACAGTTTACATGCAAATGCATCAAGTCGATGCAACAACAGACTCTAAATGGAAATCTTTGGTCCCATCCAAGCCAAAGGAATGTATCACATATGCGACCCAACAGTTCATCGTCGAGGCCTCACTCCTTGCCAGGAAATGATAGGATAAAGTTGGGAGCTTTTAAGAATTCAATAAGCGGGCCTTGGAGTTGGTCCCAGAGTTGGGCCCTTCATTTGAAGAGGCGGAGGAAGAGAAAGCGCAAGCAGAAGAGCAAAGGAAAGAGGAAAAGGAGGACAAGGGAAAACAACAGTTTCTCCTAGAAGCTATGAAAGAGTCGAGTACTTGATGCGAGGGCGAGTCAAGTCTTGTGTTCGGAGCCTATTGGGCCCTTCGTTTTTGGATGAGAAGCTATGCAAGAAGGACTACAATCCCAGTTTTGGTCTAGCACGAGTTGCGCAAGCTATAGAAGAAGTTGGACAACAAAGCAAGGAAAAGTAATAGAAGTCGATTGCAAAAAGGACAACACAACGCCATCAAGGCAAAAGTAGTTGCAACAGAACAAGAAATCATGTGATCTCAAAGCCACAAGACCCTACATAGCTTATATATATGGATGAATACGACTGTAAAGGGTTCTCTCATGATTGTAAAAGGGTTCTTCCCTTATTGTACTGTTTGGATTGTTGTTTTTCTTCTTCTTGTTATTGTTACCAGGTCAGGTTTGAGTTCTATAAATGTAATCTGTATACCATTTGGGAAATAGAGCTCTGCGACATGGGTCTAGAGATAGGATTCTGTAACAGAGCATTACTTTGTATCTCTGTTGTTTTATCTGATAAGATCTGATGATAATATATAACCAATGATCCAAAATTTTGAAATATGTTTCTTCATTCTATGTTTATGCTTTTGTGGTGTATCTTTACAGTACTTCTTTATGCTTCATAAGTTCCATATGATGTTTCTATCTATGAATTCTTTTCACAACCTAAGTATCTTCAATTTCGGTTTTTATCAACTCAGATCTGTTCTGTAGTTAGTTTGTTTTGCGCAAGATCAAGATGAATCTTGAAAGTTCTGTGAACCCACCTAAGTATTATCCTTGTTGACGCAGACCGCACTCCACAGAGCACGTTCGCCTCCTCATGACCTTCTTATGCTTCTCAGCCCGAAGAACTTTAAGGTCCTCCCGATCCCTTATCGGGATCTCTTCAATACCCACAGAACTCTCTCCCTACGATCTCCCCTTTTCCTTATCGGGAAATCAGGTTCCGCGTTATCGCGAAACTCGTGGGCACGTTCCTCGTGCTATCCCAAACCCTTAACCCGATGGGTCTCAATGCCGATACTTCCTTATTCCTGTCGGAAATTTCCCTATCGGGAAATCAGCATCTGCGATGTTGCGTTTCTCTAGCACCATGAACCTCCGAACCTCGATTCGCGATGGCGCTTTTCTCCTCTCCAAGCCCCTTCCGCATATGACCTGCCGTTCCACGAGACCACAGCCTACTCCCGTCAAAGTTTCGGACTTCGCGGAAATGATATGCGCGAAACTCGCGCCCTCTAAATTCGCGATTCTCCGATTTCCGATGTCACCTTACGTTGACCCCTGCAAAGGTTGACTTCTCTGACACCTATCCTACTCTCCTGTGCCTATGGCTCGGACTTCCGTGCGATCGCGAAATCGCGTTTCAGGAAATCGCGATTCCCGTTACACAAACTCATGAGGCTCTCCAAGTCCTGAACCCCGATGACACCCTGACTCCTCCTTTCGTTCGCTAGGGTTAAATCCTGCGCAACTCTCTTGAGATCTAACGGTCGGAGAGATTTCACACTTTCATCGACGAATCCTAACCATCAATTCTCCTCCTTGAGCTTTCTCTGAAATGACTAAGTGTTTATGTTCGCGACTTTCTCTCCAAGCTCGCACATGCGAATACTACTTGACTCTTTCCGATCAAACTTCATGTGTCCCCCTTCAACAATATTACGAAGGTGTTGTCCCTCTTGAGCTTGTCCACTCGGACTCTTCAGCGAAACCTGTGCGCACTCTTTGCGCTCGGCACTCAACAACTTCCTCAAGTATTGTATCCTTTTAGACTCTGTGCACTACCTGCAGCAACAGTCACCTACCTCCTTGACTCAAACTAACAGCTGGGACTTCTTCTTCAGCCTGCACCTCACTTGCACGGTTGCGACAACCTAAACCAACTCCTGGAAAATAAGAACAAAAGTTCAACTATCGAGTCCTCATCAACGCACTCCTTGGGGATGAATTCAACTTCCCTCTAGGAAGGAATCTCCTGGCTCAGATAGAGAAACAATTGAAACTTATCCTCTTCCCTTTCAGACTTCAGCTAAAACCCAAAATCCTATGCACAACACACACAAAGAAAATGCATAACCAGAAAACAAACATTTATGAGTACATAAACAACATACACAGAGAAACAACACCGGCCATGAATTTGAATCAAAGACTCTCTTCTATTAATTCAAATCTATACATGGGTGTTCTTCATACAATTCTTTGCTTGCTCTCTCTTCTGAATGCTTGAGAACAACCTTACCATCATACAACGAGGGTGTCTATATCCGTTTTCCCCCTCGAACTCTTAAACTATCTAATCTGGAAATAAAATCCTATCTACTTGCATTAAATCTATTAAATGCCTCCTATCTATTTCAGACAAGAGCGTATGGCTTGAGGTATGATACAACATACAAAAGGTGCTTTCATAAATGGTGCATTTATACATTGGCGCATCCTCTTGAATGAAAATTCAAAAACTTTATGCTGGCTTGTCCAGCTGTTCATCTCCTTCCTCGCTAGCTCGCTTGTCGTGGGATGCTCCTGCATCATACTCCTCGGCTTGAAAGAATTCCATGGGCTCCTGTCCATGAGCTTCTGCACGGTCTGTCCATGCTTTCGAATTACTGATTCTGTCTCCCAACTTGCATCCTCCACTGGGTGATTCCTCCATTTGACTAGGTACTCATAGTATTCTTTCCTGCTGGTCTTTTTACCTACTCGCTTGTCCAGTATACGCTCCATCTGTGGCTTCTCTGCAATCGGCATCTGCTTCTGCCATTGGACTTCTAGCTGCTCATCATTTCCAGCTCCTGCTTCCTCAGCTTTATATGGATATAAGTCTGAGACATTGAATGTCGTAGATATTCCGATGTCATCCGAAAATTCAATCTCATAAGCATTTTCGCCCAATTTCTTCAGAACTCTACATGGCCCAATTTTCTTCATCTTTAGCTTGTTGTATGTTCCCTTTGGGAACCTTTCTTTTCTCAGATGTGCAAGAACTAGATCACCAACTTCGAATTGAAGTTGTCTTCGATGCTGATCCGCTCTGCGTTTGTACTCCTGATTTGAATCAACCAGTCGCTGCTTCACCTTACTGTGAAGTTCTTTCATCGCTTCAGTGAACTCTTCAGCACTAGCGCTGCTAGTAACAGTATGTTATGAATCCTGCAGTTCAGATACTCCTCTCGGTTGCCTGCCATATACAATTTCAAATGGACTTTTACCTGTGCTCCGGTTCATAGAGTCATTGTAAGCAAACTCTGCCTGTGGCAACACATTATCCCAACTATTGTGGTGCTCTGTCACTAGGCTTCTCAACAAGTCTCCCAGACTCCTGTTGACCACTTCCGTTTGTCCATCTGTTTGTGGATGGTAAGCAGAACTAAACGCCAAGTTAGTTCCTAGCTTCTTCCATAGTGTCCTCCAAAAAGGCCCTATGAATTTAGTATCCCTATCCGATACTATACTTCTTGGCAATCCATGGAGTCGAATGATCTCCTTGAAAAACAAGTTATCGCGATGTGAGTCGCGTCGCTGGTCTTCTAGAATGGAATGAAGTGTGCCATATTTGAAAATATGTCCACCACTACAAAGACGGAATCAACACCTCTTTGCATTCTCGGCAAACCCAGTACAAAATCCATGCTAATTGCCTCCCATGGCCTCTCAGGTATGGGCAATGGCTGATACAACCCTGCATTCTTCTTTCTCCCTTTCGAATGTTGACAAATTCGACACCTGTCAACGAACTTCTTGACATCTGCTCGCATCCTCGGCCAAAAATATGATTCGCTTAGCTTCACAAAGGTCTTGTCTTGGCCAAAATGCCCCACTAATCCTCCACTGTGCTTTTCTTTCATTAAGTTCTCCCTCATGGAGCAATTCGGAATGCACAGTTGATTGCCTCTAAACAACAATCCCTCCTGGATCATATAGTCTATCCAAGAACTCCGATCTCTGAGAACTGGATTCTCAGCTGCCTCGTATGCCTCTGCAAAATCCGCATCACCTGCATACATATCTTTAAGATTTTCAAACCCTAAGGTTTTGAATCGGAACTCCTGCAACAATAAACATTTCCTGCTTAAAGCATCAGCCACTTTGTTAGCAGTCCCTGAAATGTGTTTAATTACAAATGTAAAATTCTGCATATACTCTACCCATTTTGCATGCTTCTAATTCAGCTTCTCCTGCTGAGTCACAAACTGTAATGCATGATTATCACTATACAGTACAAATTCTTTCAGGATCAAGTAATGCCTCCACTTCTTCAACGCCTGTATGATAGCATAAAATTCCTTATCATACGTGGAGTACTTAAGTTTTGCTTCATCCAGCTTCTCGCTGTAATATGCAATTGGTTTGTCCTCCTGGCTCAAGACCGCTCCTATGGCATACCCACTGGCATCACATTTCACCTGAAATGTCTTCCGAAAATCTGGCAACACCAACACTGGTTGCTCTGTGATCTTTCGCTTCAACAGATTGAAGCTCTTCTCAGCCTCTGTTGTCCAGTGAAAAGTCTTATGCCACTTCTTCACTGTATCCATCATTGCTGCGCTAATTCCACTGAAATTCCTGATGAATTTTCGGTAGAAACTAACCAAACCATGGAAACTCCTCACTTCAAAAATATTTCTCGGTGATGGCCAATTCTTAATCACTTCCACCTTACTTGGATCCATTTTTATTTCATTCTCCGAAATGACGAACCCCAAGTAAATGAGTAATGTTTTCATGAACGAATATTTCTTCATGTTTATCAACAATTTCTCCTGCTGTAGCTTCCTCATCACAATGGCCAAATGTTGCAAATGTTCAGCCTTTGTCTTTCTAAAAATCAGTATATCATCCAGATATACGACAACAAATTTCTTGATGAATTCCTTCAGGACTTCATTCATCAGCCTCATGAATGTGCTAGGTGAATTTGTCAAGCCAAACGGCATGACCAGCCATTCATACAATCCTTCGTTTGTCTTGAATGTTGTCTTCCATTCATCACCTTCCCTCATGCGAATCTGATGATATCCGCTCTTGAGATCAATCTTTGAAAAATAATTTGCCCCGCTCAAGCAATCCATCAGATCATCCATTCTCGGCAATAGAAATCTGTACCTAATGGTAATTTTGTTGATCTCTCTTGAGTCGGTGCACATTCTCCAGCCTCCATCTTTCTTTGGACTAAGCACGGTTGGAACAACACATGGACCCAGGCTTTCTCTGACTAATCCTTTGTCCATAAAGTCCTGTACCTGATTCTTGACCTCCTCATTTTCTTGTGGTGTCAATCTATATGCAGCCTTGTTCGGTAAACTGGTTCCTGGTATGAGGTCTATGTGATGACTCACACTCCTCATCGGTGGCAACAAATGAGGTAATTCATCCACGATGATGTCAGCGAACTCTTCCAGTAGTTCTTGAATCTCATCTGGTAAATCATCCATTCTTGTGCTAGTCAGAACAATCCTCGGTTCCTTGACAACAAAGAATTGTGGATCTTCTTTCTTCTCCATCTCTGTGAGAAGCTCCTTCCCACTCATGAGAAGTATGGTGTTGTTTACTTCTGGCTTTACCTCCTTATCCTTTATCGGAAGCAACATATGGGTTCTCCCATTTTTCTCTAGGGTATATGTGTTCATTCTCCCATCATGAACCACATTTATGTCATATTGCCATGGTCTACCCAACAATAAATGACATACATCCATGGGAATAACATCACACAAGATTTTATCATTATACCCACCTATTTTGAATTCAACCAAGCATTGTTTCGTAACACTTACCTGGTGTCCTTTCTGTAGCCATGAAACCCTGTATGGACTCGGGTGATCAATTGTTTCCAGCTCTAGTTTCTCCACCATCTCGGTTGAAACGAGATTATCTTTGCTTCCACTGTCCACGATAACCTTGCATACCCTGTCCTTAGTCTTGCAAGCTGTTCTGAACACTATGGTCCTTTGGACTGAGTTTTCCACCTCCTTCTCGGGTGTCAAAAGGACTTTATGCATTCCAAGCAATCTTCCGCCTTCTGCATCTTCCGCCTCAGCATCACGCTTCTGACCTTCAGTGATGTGAGATTCTCCGATGTCCTTCTTTTTCTCTGGACACTAGAATGAATTGTGCCCATTTTTCCCACATGTGAAACATGTGATAATTCCACCTCTGCCTCTTCCCCTACCTCTGGTACGAGGAAAAGTATTGCCATCATCATAACCTCCACTTTGCTCATTATGCTGTCTTCTCTGTTCAACATGTGGATGTCCTTGCTGTGAGGTTCCACCTCTCTCAATCTTACCTTGAGGTTTCTTCCATTCCTCCTTGGGCTTCTGATATTTCTCCTGGGCAACTGCCTTGCCTCTGGGTTGACTTCTGCCTTGCCCTCTCTGACTTTTCTTACGGCTCAGCTTCTCCTCGGCTTTTAGAGCCATCTGATAAGCATCCTCAACTATTCGGATGGTTTCCAAACTTAATTCATCCTGAATTTCATACCTCAGACCATTCATATACCTGGCAACTTTTTCATCATCGCTCTCCCGGTGACCTGCTCTAATGTTCAGTCGATAGAATTCTTCAGTATACTCCTTTACCGTCATCAACTTTTGTCTCAGGTTCTGCATTCTCCTGAACAACATGATCTGATAATCCCTTGGGATGAATTTTGCCTTCATCTTCGCGATCATTCGATCCCAGCTTTTGATCTTTTGCTTGCCTTTGGAACGCCTATCTGCTTGTAGCTCGTCCCACCACAATGTTGCATGTCCTTTCAATTTCGTGACAGCATGTCTTACCTTCTTATCTTCTTCGATATCTTCATAATCAAAGTAGGTGTCAAGAGCTCGGATCCAATCCAATAACTCTTCTGCATCCAGACTTCCCTCATAGACTGGAATGTCCATTTTGGTCTTTGAACTCATCCAGGCAATAGCTTTGATCAACCGTTCGGTTGATGCATCTTCTGCTGTGACCTCCTCTTCATGTCCAACTTCCTCTTCAACTTCGGAATCACTAAGATCCCCTGCACCAACTCCGTGCCTCTGAGTTTTCTCCATCTCCTCGAGTCTTGCTCAGAGATCTCGCATTTGTCTCTCCATTTCCGGATTCCCTGCCAGCCTACCTCTTTTTCTCACCTCCCTGTCTTCTGGGTCAGGTGATTGTCTCTCCCTTCGGGGCGGCATGGTGAATTTTTCGTCCTCCCTGTTGTAGAAAACAAAGAGTCACTCCCGCTCTGATACCACTTTGACGCAGACCGCACTCCACAGAGCATGTCCACCTCCTCAGGACCTTCTTATGTTTCTTGGCCCGAAGGACTTCAAGGTCCTCCCGATCCCTTATCGGGATCTCTTCAATACCCATAGAACTCTCTCCCTGCGATCTTCCCTTTGCCTTATCGAGAAATCGGGTTCCGCGTTATCGTGAAACTCGTGGGCATGTTCCTCGTGCTATCCCAAACCCTGAAACCTGATGGGTCTCAATGTCGATACTTCCTTATTCCTATCGGAAATTTTCCTATCGGGAAATCGACATCTGCGATGTCGCGTTTCTCTGGCACCACAAACCTCCGAACCCCGATTCGCGATGGCTCTTTTCTCCGCTCCAAGCCCCTTCCGCATATGACCTACCGTTCCACGAGACCACAACCTACTCCCGTCGGAGTTTCGGACTTCGCGGAAATGATATGCGTGAAACTCGCGCCCTCGAAATTCCCGATTCTCCGATTTCTGATGTCACCTTGCGTTGACCCCTGCAAAGGTTGACTTCTCTGACACCTGTCCTCCTCTCCTGTGCCTATGGCTTGGACTTTCGTGCGATCAGGAAATCGTGATTCCCGTTACAAAAACTCACGAGGCTCTCCAAGTCCCGAACCCCGATGACACCCTGACTCCTTCTTTCGTTCGCTAGGGTTAAATCCTGTGCAACTCTCTTGAGATCTAACGGTCGACGAGATTTTTCACTTTCGTCGGCGAATCCTAACCGTCAATTCTCCTCCTTGAGCTTTCTCTGAAATGACTAAGTGTTTCTGTTCGCGACTTTCTCTCCAAGCTCGCGCCTGCAAATACTACTTGACTCTTTACGATCAAACTTCTTGTGTCCCCCTTCAACAATATTACGAAGCGCATCCTCCGTGCACCGGTATTCAAAGTCTCAACGCTCTGTCACGCCCTCATGGCATGAAACCTCAAATACCTCTGACCTAAATCAAACAAACTCCTACAGAATGCATCCATATAACATGTACATTCACAGCATAAACAAGGGACACACACAGACATGCATATATGACAGACTAATGCAGGAAAAACTGCTCTGTTTATATTAATGGAAAATGCCTGTATATTTTACAAGGTGTTCCTAAGCTCTCTCGGCTCCTCTCTACTCTACCTTGTCTAACTCAAAATGAGATCTAAATATCTCTTTTACCTGAGGGGCTCTTAGCGCTTCCCTCCAGGATTTACCTACTCTAATTAATTACAATAAATGGTTGTCTAGTCTGCTATCCAGAACTAGATCTCAGTCGATCTAGCATTAAAGCCGATCCTACCTAAGGCCTGCTCAAAGGCACGACTTTCCTGGATCAACAGCCTAAGCATATTAAATTACATTCATAACAAATTCAAATGAGGCTGCGCCTCCCTTTTTTGCATATGAATGCATGCACGCTGACGTGGCTGGCTGGCTGGCTGGCTGTATGGAGCGATGCTCCTGCATCATACTCCACAGCTGAAAAAATCATGAGCTCTTGCTCATGAGCTTCCCCTGCTGTTGGAAATCCTCCTGGATCCCAAATGAATCTTTAGAGTTGTTCATTTTCTATGTTCCGTTGCTGCTGTTCCTTCCGCTGCAGTGCTGCTGTTGTTGCTTCTTTCCTTCTGCTCTGCTGCTCTCTGTTGGCAGTATCTGCTGACTTCTCCATCAGCTCCATGATTTCCATGATCACCTCATCCAGCTGCTCCAGTGGCTGGTCCTGTTGTTGCAGTCTCCTCAGCTGCAAAAATTTTTGGCCATTGGGAAGATCATCATGATCTCCCATACCTTCTTCTTCATCAGTCTCCAACTTTTCCTGTTGGATGTGCATGCCCTGCACTCTCACCCTTTCTTCCAGGGCTTCAAATTGATCCCACAAATCAACAAAACATATGTTGTCCGTGTGTTCTTCATCTGCTGCTGCAAGCTCTCGTGCTGCAGTGTTTTCAGTTTCTCGGCTGAACATATCGAGCCACTCCTCGGAATGCTCATTTTCTTCTTCTGCTCCTGCTGCAAACTCCCATGTTGCAGTCTCTTCACCTTCAATGCTGAAGGCTTTGAGCCATTCCTCGGAATGCTCAGTCTCTTCTTTCCTTTCTGCTTGGGAATATTTCAAAGTCTGCTCCAATTTCCTTTTGACATTCATCTCCAGCTGTGACTGTTCTGTTGCTGCACCCTTTGCAACACAATTTTTTGCCTCCTCCTGGGCAGATGGAAGGAATATTGGAATTCCCCCAATCATCATTCGGCTCCTCTGATCTCCTTCTGCTGTCAGCTGTACACACTGATCACAATCGAATCTCGAGCTCATCTGCTCCATCAGCTCCCCTGGCTGAATCCAACTCACTTCTGAGTTCATGAGACCCTCAGATGGTTTCATTTGCTTGTCTCTACCCTCCTGGCAATATAAGACGCTTCCGCTATTTTCCTGGCAGACGATGAGATCAACCGATCCCATCTTCATCAGCACTCCTTGCTGAATTGAACTCTTTATGAGACCTTCAGATGGCCCCAAATTTTCATCTCTGCCCACCTGGCAGTTCAATACGCTTCCGCTGCCCACTTGGCAGTCTGACATGCTTCCGCTGCCCTTCTGGTAGTCTTCAAGATGCCGCAGCGATCTCTGATCGTTGCCCAACTGGCAATGTAAAATTTCCTGGCTGTCCCCATGACAGTCTTTGATATCCTCAGCTGATCTCAATCCATTGCCCACTTGGCAATCTGGAATTTCTTCTTCTCTACCCTCCTGGCAGTGCTTGAGATTATCAGACGATCCCAATTCAAAGTCTTCATCACCCCAATCGTCATCATCATCATCATCAAGACCTTTTCCAGTCTCTGGCCAACAGTAATCAATTATCTTTTCTTCTGTGGCCTTGAGGTTTTTAGCATACCTCAACCATTTTCTCAACATCCTGCGCTGTCTTCTGACCATCAACTCTCTGACTGGCCATTTTTCTTTTGCCTTCTTCATGGGCAATTTGCGCATTCGTCTCCTCCTTCTATCCTGCCGCATCAGCAGTTCGAGCTTCTCTATGCCTGCTTTTAATTTATAGAGATCTCTAGTCTCTTCTTCATCCCATTCGGCAAGCTTTTCTGCCTTGCTCTTCTTTCTCCCAGCATGCCTATGGTCTTCAGTAACCATGGTGTCGTCTCTGTCTGCCTCCCTGGTGAACCTGCTGCTGTCACTCCTGCAATCCTGAGTGCTCAGCTTCATCTTCTCACAGTCCTGCTGACTGTCTATGGACTGCTTCCTACCTGCAAGCAAGTCCTTACAGAGTCCTCAGCAACTCTGTCTTCCTTCACCTGCAATATACAGATGAAATCCCGCTCTGATACCACTTGATGTGTGTCAGAGTGCTTTCTTCTCCTCTACCTCTTCCTGCCTGAAATATACAAGCAAGAATTTCAAGCTCCGATACCACCTGATGCAAACGAGGTCCAACTAACACCCCGCAGGGTCTCTTCGCCTCAACCTCCTGCTCACAGGATCATTCAACTCCTCTCTACTCTGAGCCAAACTAGCTCTTTAGATTCCCAAGTGGAATCCCTGCTCAATTACCCGCTCCACAGGTCCTTATTTCCACTCCTTGGTCTTTTTCACTTGACCATGGTTATCCCCGAATCTGTATCGGGGTTCGGGATTTCGCGGTTCTCGCTGTCGAGAACTTCTCACCTCTCCAATTCCCGATTTGCGACGAGCGCCTTCGCGTACTGGCCCTACCGGCTCAGCTCTCGCTCATATAACCAATCCCCGTGACCGTGACCAATTCCTCCTATCGAGGTTTACCTCCTATCGGAGTTTTGGCGCTTTCAATGTCGCAATGCGCATGTCCATGGGACTTGTGATTCTCTGAATCCCGACACGCCTTTGATCACGGTAGCCCTCCTGGCTTAGTCCTTGGTCCACATGACCAGTCCCAGTGACCGTAGCCATACCTTTCATCGGGTTTTCGGGGTTCGCAGGTTTGTAATGTAAAGTTTTCACAACCACGAAATCCCCGATATGCCGATCCCCGATGTGCTCCAGATCTCTGACAACTGGCCTCCACTACACCTCTGTCCTCCTTCTCCGCTGTGACGACAGCTGGCCCCCACTCATCGGGGTTTCGCGGATCACGATTCCTCAATGCGTAAATCACTTGTCACCAGGATCCCCGATATCCCGATGGACAAAATGCCGACGGCGCCTGATCTTTGGCCACCTGTCCCTGCAGATGGATGACTCAGCTTCCTCCTCGGGATTTCGAGACTTTCGATGTCCCGATGCCTTGTCCTCTTGGCTCGTGATTCTCCGATTGCCGATTTGCCGATGGGAAACCTCCCTGTCAGTTCTCCTCGATGGCGCTAGATGATTGCCACGCGTCCCTCAAATGGACGCTCCTGATTATGTCAGGATTTCAAGACTTCTCCTGTCCCGTTTCTATTGTCCTTGGGAACTCCGATTTCCCGATGTGTCAAACGCCGATGGTGCTTGATCTCTGACACCTGTCACTCCGATTGACAGTCCAGATCTTATCGTTGTTTCGAGACCTGAGTGGTCCCGATGCTTGGTGCCTCGGATCTCCGGAACGGATGATCTCATGACACGTGTCCCTCTTCAACCGGACAGCTTAGATTTGTTCTCGGGATTTCGAGACTTTCGAGACCCCGGTTCTCATGACCTCGAGAACTCCGATATCCCGATGGCCAAAATACCGACTGCTATCCCTCGCGCAGCTTACACCAATCCAACGGATGACGGGATTTCTTCATGAGATCCGACGGCTGTCGGTCCCCTCTTTCTATAGGCTCCTTCTGAGCTCCTCCTGGACGTAACTGTTCAACGGTCCAGATCTGCTTTCTCCGCCTGATCCAGTGGCTCCTGTTTCTCCCTCCTGAGCGTCTAAGCTTTCTTCCCAGACTTGGAAGAATTCTACGCTCCCAAGGCTTCGACCTTTGCTTCCTTTTCTGCCTTGTGAACTCCTTGACTTGAGTCTCGCCTGTGCGTATGAAACGCTATTCTTCCTGAGCTTCCACGAACACTCAAACCCCTTGGGGGATTTGGTCCTTCTTCTCCCTCAGATGGAGAATGTCGACGCCTTCTTGGCTTCCTGCTCAAGCAACCTCCTTGCTGAGTCTTTCTGGGTATTCAGCTACCCAATACAGGTCCCTCAGTGGACTCTGCTTCCTGCTTCAGAACTCCAAGAGTTCTTTCCTCCTGTGCCTGCCTGCACACCTTCTCAACGCCCTCCTAGAAGAGTCTCTTCTCCACAGAACGTTCAGTAGTTCTGGGTCCTTGTGCACCTATGCTCTTGCTCGATGCCCACCTAGCAGAGCTCCTCAAAATCCTCAGTGATTCTGGTATTCCCTTAAGAACTCACAATGCAGTTCTTTCTTTCTGTGCACCACTGTACACACGCTCAATGCCCACTTGGCAGAGCTTCTCATGGAATCCTCAGTGATTCTGTTAGAAACTGTGTCTCAGCTACACAGCCTTGCCTCCTGAGGTATTCAGCAACCTCAAAGGTCTTCTTCCTGAGTTGATGACTTCAGTCCTGTGCCTCAAGCACGTCCTTGTCTGACTCCTCCGAGTTCAGAAGCGCATCCTCCGTGCACCGGTATTTAGAGTCTCAACGCTCTATCACACCCTCATGGCATGAAACCTCAAAGACCTCCGACCTAAATCAAACAAACTCCTACAGAATGCATCCATATAACATGTACATTCACAGCATAAACAAGGGACACACACAGACATGCATATATGACAAACTAATGCAGGAAAAACTGCTCTGTTTATATTAATGGCAAATGCCTGTATATTTTACAAGGTGTTCCTAAGATCTCTCGGCTCCTCTCTACTCTACCTTGTCTAACTCATATGACCTACCGTTCCACGAGACCACAACCTACTCCTGTCGGAGTTTCGAACTTCGCGGAAATGATATGCGTGAAACTCGCGCCCTCGAAATTCCCGATTCTCCGATTTCTGATGTCACCTTGCGTTGACCCCTGCAAAGGTTGACTTCTCTGACACCTGTCCTCCTCTCCTGTGCCTATGGCTTGGACTTCCGTGCAATCGGGAAATCGCGATTCCCGTTACAAAAACTCACGAGGCTCTCCAAGTCCCGAACCCCGATGACACCCTGACTCCTTCTTTCGTTCGCTAGGGTTAAATCCTGCGCAACTCTCTTGAGATCTAACAGTCGACGAGATTTTGCACTTTCGTCGGCGAATCCTAACCGTCAATTCTCCTCCTTGAGCTTTCTCTGAAATGACTAAGTGTTTTTGTTCACGACTTTCTCTCCAAGCTCGCGCCTGCAAATACTACTTGACTCTTTACGATCAAACTTCTTGTGTCCCCCTTCAATAATATTACGAAGCGCATCCTCCGTGCACGGGTATTTAGAGTCTCAACGCTCTATCACGCCCTCATGGCATGAAACCTCAAAGACCTCCGATCTAAATCAAACAAACTCCTACAGAATGAATCCATATAAAATGTACATTCACAGCATAAACAAGGGACACACACAGACATGCATATATGACAGACTAATGCAGGAAAAACTGCTCTGTTTATATTAATGGAAAATGCCTGTATATTTTACAAGGTGTTCCTAAGCTCTCTCGGCTCCTCTCTACTCTACCTTGTCTAACGCAAAATGAGATCTAAATATCTCTTTTACCTGAGGGGCTC
The DNA here is from genome assembly GCA_009831015.1 of Picea engelmannii. Classification (NCBI taxonomy): domain Eukaryota; kingdom Viridiplantae; phylum Streptophyta; class Pinopsida; order Pinales; family Pinaceae; genus Picea; species Picea engelmannii. The sequence continues at coordinate 390,442 of ML790461.1, read as the reverse complement.
TTAGCGCTTCCCTCCAGGATTTACCTACTCTAATTAATTACAATCAATGGCTATCTAGTCTGCTATCTAGAACTAGATCTCAGCCGATCTAGCATTAAAGTCGATCCTACCTAAGGCCTGCTCAAAGGCACGACTTTCCTGGCTCAACAGCCTAAGCATATTAAATTACATTCATAACAAATTCAAATGAGGTTGTGCCTCCCTTTTTTGCATATGAATGCATGCGCGTTGACGTGGCTGGTTGGCTGGCTGGCTGTATGGAGCGATGCTCCTGCATCATAATACACAATGAACAATCATGAAATTCGAGTTAGGAATGCTGATAAAATTTGCAACGACCCTACGATTTAGTTTCTAGCATGCAACTAAATTGCAACTATCATACGAAATTCACTTCAGGAAAAGCAATTAAATTTTGCAGCAAACCTACAACTTCAATTTCGAATTGCAATGTACTTAACGGAGACTATACAATTTTTGTTTCCGGAAAATTTCTAGCTATTTCTAACGACCATCACACAATCTAATTGTCGTATTTTCCAATAATAGACAATGAACAATTAATATTATAATCAAGGTATGTAAATTCAAAAATTCAAAACTTCAAATGTGAAATAAATTTGGAAGGTATAGGAACATAGTCATCTTTGCTTCCGATCAACACCTTTTAAGAACTATAAGGCTCAATACTTCGGATTAATAAAAATACATGTGCCCAATACACATGAAAAGTTTAGTTGCATAGATATTTTTACAGTGGCAGAATAACGATTCCTAAATTCAGAATTGCAATTTAATTGGCAACGACAATGCAATTTCTAATTTTTCCAAAATTACAACACCGTTCTACAACGATATTAAAATTTGGATTATATAAATTTACTCATACAATAATAAACATTTCATAAATAAAATACCGGAACCAATGAAGATGGCAATTGGAGGATGTCCTTCAAAAAGGGCTTGTGATACTTCTTTATTGCCACTTGCTAACCACATAGACTTCACCGGTACCTCCCAGCCAATGCTAGGGGTACTCTTCCCCTTATCCCTCCGAGCCACAAAGGGGCCACACACAAGAAACCAATAAACAATAGATCCAAGACTTGCCTCGCAAGGAAGCGCTTCCACTCTTTCCACAAGCTTGGTATCCCAACTCTCATAAGTAAAACACAGTCCACAAAGTTTTCGCAACATAACATTACCAAAAAAAAGTGAGATCCATTTCCCTTCTACACCATTTGTTTTATAGAATTCTCCCCTTGACACATGTCCACATGCACAAATAATTAACTTTTTAATTAATTTAATTATGGTTATTCACCCACACACTTGTCACACTCTCCCCAAGTGCACAAGTAATTACCCTTTTTATTTTATTTAAAAAGTCAATTTCCCTCACATTCTCGAATGTGTTCCTATTTTTTCTCTTAGTTGTCCCTTTGTAAACAAATTCTCATTTTATGAGTGTCTCCTAACTAGATCTTAGTTAGAGTTGGATTAGGAGTTTTCTTCTAGTTAGATTTAGTGGTAGCTTGAATTAAGATTGTTAAGGTCCTAACCCGCACATAGGTAGATCAATGTATTCGGATGTAATAAAGGTCAATATTAATAAGACCTTTCAATAAAATAGAATAAGGCGGATGTAAGAAGACCTAATAGAAGCTTCCGCTTCTAGAAGGATC
>ML790461.1:369021-382891 GCA_009831015.1 Picea engelmannii | reverse complement strand
ATTCAAAGTGCTATTTCTGTTGCTATTTCGTATATCATTTCTGTGTATTGTGAAGATTATGCTGGATATTTTACTGTTATTCTGTCATTTCTAGCATTTCGTTTCTGTTCTGCATATTTTATATATCTGGTATCTTGCAAAGATACTATTCTATGTATACACCTATTCTCTCAAGTTATTATTTATTTCTATTTTAAAAATCTCTTTTATTAATTTCATGCACACATGTGCATTTTGTCCACCCCTTTAAATTTATTCCCCATTTTTTCTAGAGTTTGAATTTATCTCAAATATTTTAACTTATGTCATAGTTCATTTAGTAATTTATTTAAATTTTATACATAGACTTAGTCTTAGAATTAGGCTTAGACTTTTGTTAGGATTTATATTATACTGACTAATCAATTATTTTATTCTAACAAGGTCTAATCGTTTAAATGTTTTCTAGGCCACCTAGATTTATTGACTCATATTTTAATTATGTGATGTGCCCTTCAAGACGCACCTCCGTGCTCCAAGGGTGCCACTCATCTTTGACTGGTTTTGGAAGTTTGTTCGACCCTTGGAGTCAACACTCCACTCGGTCGACCTTGTGAGAGACTAATGGATTCTAAGGAATAAGGACTCTGTCTTATTGTGTGTCCCTTAGAAATATCCGTGAGCGATTGTCTCAGTCCTCCCTCATGACATCGTGGACCTCTTGAACTAGGTAATCGTTAACCTACCGTTCATACCATGGCGGTAGTGCTAGTAGGTCGTGATAGAGACACTTTCACACCTCTCCCTCAAATGTATAGTTTCTATTCATGTCCCCTTTACTCCTTATGTGAGTTGGATTAGCAAACATCATCAAGCTTGAATCCATTGAAAAAAATAGTGTCAATAATCCATATACATAAATCATATTGTCTCAATCATATGTCACATGTGCGTAAAATGAAATACTCAAACAAATACAATGCACTCCCTGACTCAATCCAGAGTCCAAGGAAGTCCATTGATTCCATCAGCATACATAACCTGTCATGTGTCCTGCACATTCAGGAAAACTCATCAATAGCATCTGTTAATACATTTACATCAAAATAAAAATAAGTCACAACACATCATTATCATCATATATAATCCATAATCGAAACAAAATCACAATGTACCATAACCGGATCACTTGCATGCAAGTGTCCTCAAAGAATAAGTCAATAAAGGCATGCTCAGTAGAACAAGATTTTATAGCAGGTCACTGATGGAACAATATGGTTCACAGATGTGGCGACGACCTTTTGATTATTGCGAGCACGGATCACAAAGAAGAAAATATTCTCGGTCTATGAAATGGCCTTACTGCATTGCTTAGTAGAGATTAAATAAATAGCGGTAGTCAATGCTACCTCTGGCATCCTGTACAATTGTCTACCCCAAGTAATAATAACACTACGGGGTCTAGAATCATACACAACATGTCGCTTCCACAAATATGGTTGGCCTACAAGAACATCACAAACTTCAAGGGGAGGAATATCACAGAATACCTCATCTTTGAATGGTTGATGTTGTAGGGCAGATGACACTATTGGATGGCGCAAAGATCTCATCCTGGGTGAAGCCAACCGATAGTGTAGGGATGCGGGTGTGTTGTTATTGGTAGGTCCAGTTGCTTGACGACCTCTGCTAAGATCAGGTTCTTATGAATTCCACTATCGACAATGAAATGCAACAGAGTCCCTTTTACCCACATATGTGAGTGAAAGAGGCGTTCCCTTTCCTCTGGTTCTTCTGGTTTGCTTGGCTGGACTTTAGTGGTAGCGACAGTGGCACTAGGTTCAACATCGATGATCAGCTTCCCACTTTTTGGATTTGATTCAGAGTCAGAATCTGCCTCTGAATTAGAAGCTTTTAGCTCGACCACCAGTGACTTCTTAGAGCGACATTCTTCAGTGTTGTGCCAAGGGATTTTATGGAATTCACACCAATTTCCTGTGTCCTTCTTCGACTTCTCATTACCCTTCTTGGGTTGTGGCTTGGACTGGTTGTTCTGATTGTGACCATCTTTGATTTGTCCCTTATTTGGTGGGTTGGGACTGCCTTTTCCCTACTTCGGCTGTGAGGAATTTGCAGATTCAAACTCTCACCTCTTTTGCTTAAATTTTTGTTCAATCTTGACAACATATCTATAATCCACACCTAATGATGCGATGTCCAGAAACTCCATTTATGTTTGAATGTACCTGTGCAGAAAACCTCGGTATTTGAGCACCAGATGTTGTTCAAAGTCTTTGATACCCAATTTGGTGCACAAAGTACGAAAAATATAGGTGAAATCTAGTAATGTCTGGTCCCTTTCTTGACGCAACGTGGTCCATCTTGTGTATTGGTACTCGTAGCTTCCAACAAGGTAGTATTGTTCTTTAATGGCATCCCTGAAGGAATCCCAGGTGGGGGTGACCGCAAATATTGCAGATTCCTCTCTGATCCTTTTCTCATAGTACGTATCCCATTGGTCCTTAACATGGGGGACGACCTTAAGGAGTGCAAAAGTAATATTTTCCCTATCGGAAAAATTGTGGACCAAAAAATACCCTTCGAGAAGATTCATCCATTTATCTACAACATCTGCATCTATTAGTCCTTCAAATAATGGAATATAAAAATTTACTTGTACCTTGAAGGGGGTTGCATGATTGCTTGATGAAGATGTGTTTCATGTGGGCAGTCGTTGAAGGATCTGTGCAAAGTTGTCCATCATCTTGTTCGTTTATCACGCAAGGGCTTCCTCGAGAAACATTTTAAAAGGATCTCCTTCTCCATCATCTTTCTTCTCATCCCCCATGAGTTGTGGTCGATTTCGGTGTGGCCGATCTTGTAAAGGATTGACTGGTTCGAGTCCCAGCTTCTTGTACCCAGATCTTGTCAAGGAAAATTAACAAAGAAAAACAAATGAAGAGAAGACCGCTTTGATACCACTGATCCAGATTTATGAGAGGAATGAAATGAATAACATATTGAATAACATAACACATAGGTACGGAGAACAACAACAAATATCCATTGAACAATAACTTCTATTGAATAAAGAAAATAGGTTGAAATTGTAAAACTGCAGAACTGAAACAACTTGCTTGAATGGCGGTAGTTATCTCTAAGAAGAGATGTGGCTGCTACACACATTCGTTTGAGCATAATGATTACAATGAGGCTCCATAGGGATTTTTAACATTACGCATGAATGCCAAAACCCTAGACATCCAAAAACATAACCTTAGGAAATGAAATGCCAAAATTTATGTGGGCCTCGATGGGTAAGTTGTTACCTCAACTTCCCAGGGTTGTAACTTTTGCATACGACCTTCATTTTAGGAGTATGATAGCCAGCTGGAAAGATATTTTCGATAAGTACACATTATGCCATCAAAATATGCCTCCATCTTTGGTTTGACTGTGGCAAGCCAAAAAAACATTGTTTAGGGCCCCAAAACAGCCCTGGAAGTACAAAAAGATGTACTGATATGAAAACTTCCAAAATAATCCAGTTGGATTAGGTGCGTGGACACCAATATCCTTCTGGATGTTGTGTAGGGCTTCAGGACAACTCCATAAGTGCATAACCCACAATTAAAAAGAAATGTCATCATTACAAAGAAACATGCTGAACTAAAAACTGTCAAGATGAGCCAGTTGGAATAGGTGGTTGGCCACCAATATCCTCCTGGATCACCCTTTATCTTTGTACTCAAGCTACACAAACTGGATATTTCTTTGAGCTTCTGTGTATGGATCGGGGGTTGCACATACTTGTATAGTTGTGTTCCAGATATACTCGAACTTGGGTCTTGTCAATAGAGTGTAGTGTTGTCTCCTTTCTTTTGTATTGTTGGTTCAATCTTTGTTTCTATTGTTCGATTCCACACTTCCTCCACTACAACCATACTCCGCGTGAACTGGGAGAGAAAACCCACACTCTACTTGTCTCGACTCCACACCTTTTTCATTAAGAGACAATATCCAAGTGAGTGGGTGAGGAAGATATCTTAGCCATTGATTTAGATCTAAATCGATGGCTGGATTTTAATTTCATAAAGAGACAACTCATGATCGCTCTGGTGGGCCCTCACTACTTAGGGTAAATTTCCTTACTACAGAATTTTAACACTCCCTCTTAGTGAGGAAAGTGTTTTCAATCACTCCCAATCCCTCTCTGAAATATTCAAACTTGCCTTTAGGTGATACTTTAGTAAGTATATCTGCAACCTGCTCATGGGTAGAGATATATTGAAGCTTTACTGCTCCTTCATGTACTCTATCCATGATAAAATGGTACTGAATCTTAATATGTTTGTATCTATCATGGAAAACTAGATTCTCCGAGAGATTAATACAACTTTGATTATCACAGTAAATTGTGGTAGGACTTAGTTCTGAAATAAATAAGTCAACAAGTATCTTATGAAGCTAGAGGGATTCACAACTTGCTAGAATTGCAGCCATGTACTCGGCTTCTGCAAAACTGAGAGCTATTGATTTTTTCTTCATGTTATACCAAGAGATCATGCCTGACCCCCTGTTGAAGCAACAACTAGAGGTACTCTTCCTATCCATAGTACTCCCAGCCCAATCTAAATATAAATACCCTATCAACTTGATTTCATATCCCTTCTTATATTGAAGTACATAATCTATTGTACCTTTCAAATATCTCAGAATATGCTTGGTGGAAATCCAATGCACTCTTCGGGGATCTACCATATGTTGACTAAGAGTGTTGATGATAAAACATATATCAGGTCTAGTATTGACCAAATACATTAAGCTACCAATTAATTTCATGTAGATAGTGGGGCTCACCTCTGAATCGAAGATATTTAGCTTCTTGGGATTCATGATCAGGGGAGTAGTCATAGCTTTATAGTCTTCCATCCAAAATCATTTAAGAATCTTGATTGTATATTTTCCTTGACCAAGGAGAATTTCACCCTCACATTGCCAAACTTCTAGAGCGAGGAAGTAATGCATGAGACCCAAATCCTTCATCTCAAATTCTTTTTCCAGATTTTTCTTACAACCATTTTTTGAGTCTTTGTACCTGTCAAGAAAAGGTCATCAACATAGAGGACAAGTATGAAAATATTATCCTTACTCCTAAGTAAATACATATTTGAGTCTGCATTACATTTGACAAATCTAATACTTTGAAGATAGTTGTCAATTCTAGAGTACAATGCCCTAGGTGCCTGCTTGAGACCATAAAATTCCTTCTTCAGACGACATACATGATTGGTTCTATCATGGGTCTCAAATCCCTGTGGTTGTGCCAAATAGACTTCCTCATCAATTTTTCCATTGATAAATGATGTCTTGACATCCATCTGATGAATATTCCACCCTATCTGAGTATATATATTATTGCTTGGATGGAGGTATAATGGGCTACATGAGAAAATTTTTCATCATAGTCTACTCATTCCAGCTGAGAGAACACACAAGCTACAAATCTAGCTTTGTATTTTTCAATGCTCCCGTCTGCTACATGCTTGGTTTTAAAGATCCATTTGGAACTGAGTATCGATTTCTGTTTTGGCCTAGGTACAATCTCCAAGACTTCATTTTTCATTATTGAGGCATATCCTTCTATCATAGCATCTTTCCATACTTGCTTCTTGATAGATTCCTCAAAGTTGGTGGGCTCTGACTCAATCATACTACTCATGAGTGTTGCCTAACCTGAGTATCTTTCAGGGGGTTTACTAGTTATGACTGAAGTCTTATGAGTGCTTACTTGTTCTCGGGCTTCTTTTAGTAATTTCTTTACCCATTTTGGTTTCCTTTTCGTGAAGGGACTGGGTTGATCTTCTATCTTATCCTCGTCCATGCCATTTTGGGAAGGACTTGAATTATGAGGAGATGAAAATGATTCCTTATGTTGTGAGGTTTCTGTTTCCAGGATATCTTCACACTTGTAAGACGTTCCGAATGATATTTCTTCCTCAAACTTGACATCTCTTCTTTCCACTATTTTCCTGGTCGATGGGATGTACACTCTGTAGGCTTTGGATGTTTCACTGCATCCAACAAGGATCCCCTTTTTTTCCATGGGATCTAGCTTGGTTGATTTTTATGTGGGAATATGACAGTAGACAACACACCCAAAGATGCGAAGGTGTCTAATGTCAGGTTTCTTCCCGATGAAGGCTTCTTCTGGAGTCACGTTTCCAAGCACTTTGTGAGGACTCTAATTTTGAAGATATACTGCAGTGTTGCAAGCTTCTTCCAGAGAAACTTTGGCAAGTCCTGATCATGTGGCATGACCTTTGCTGCCCAAAAAATTGCTCTGTTTTTTCCTCTCGGATACCCCATTTTGATGAGGGGTATAAGGGACAATAATCTCCCTCCTTATCTTAGCTTTTATACATAATTTATTGAAGGCGTGAGATGTGTATTCACCTTCATTATCTGATTTGAGGGTGTTTATTCTCTTTACATATTGAGTCTCGACGAGAGCCTTGAGTTATTGAAACTTTATGAGAACCTCTTCAGAGGTTTTTCTCCTTAGAAAGTAGATCCACGTTCTTCTCTAGAAGTCATCTATAAAACTAATGTAATACCTGTACTTTCCCCCTATGGAAAAGGATGACATGGGACCACAAATATCGGTATCGATAAGGTCCAAAATACCTTTGCATCGATGGTCACTCTTAGGAAACAAAGCTCTAACATACTTCCCTAGAGCACACCCTTTACATACTTGATGGCATTCTGTACTGAAGGTGAGCATACCCGTCACAATTTTTCCCAAAATCTTGAGAGCCCCATGACCTAGGTGAGCCATGCATCTGTGCCAAAGTTCACAATATCTACTACTACTTCTTGTAGCTAGAGGATAATGTGAATCAAAATGTAGTTTGTATAATTTATCTTTTCTTATTCCAATGACTTCCCTAGGTCCTTGGTCCATTTCCTTAGGCTTAATATAAGCTTTTCGTCCCTTGAATGATACCTCAAATCCCTTGTCTTCTAGAGAAAATACTAAGACAAGATTTTTCTTTAACCCGGGGACATAGATAACATTTGATAAGTGGAGAGTATTTATTGACTCCCTCTCAAAATTGATAGCTCCTATACCTTTTGGACAATAGGCATAGTCATCTCCAAGAATTATTTCAAAATCGAACCCTTTTTATTCAAGATGAGTGAAATAATGTTTGTGCCGTGTCATATGACTGGATTCTCCACTATCAATATACCAGACATCTTTGGTATGAGTGTTGGACAATCAGGCTCGGCAATATTCTTCCATTCTTTTCCAATAAGGGGGGATGCTCAGAGATGGCTCTGATACCTTGTAAAGAAAACAATACTGATAATAATATATATTAAAACAAGAATATCAGTAGATCAACCACACCAATGCACAGTAACATAAATATTCTTTTATTCATCAATAACTTGAATAAAAACAGTAGGAAATCTCATCTCTTAACTGAGATATTTTTCCACCCTTTATCTCTATACTCAAGCTACACGAACTAGATATTTCTTTGAGATCTCGTGTACAGATTGGGGGTCATACATACTCATACAATTGTGTTCCATATATATTCGAACTTGGTTATGGTCAACAGAGTGTAGTGTTGTCTCCTTTCTTTTGTATTGCTGGTTCAATATCTGTTTCTATTGTTCGAGTCCACACTTCCTCCACTACAACCCTACTCGGTGTGAACTAGGAGAGAAAACCCGTGCTCTACTTATCTCGACTCCACACCTTTTTCATTAAGAGACAATATCCAAGTGAGTGGGTGAGGAAGATATCTCAACCATTGATTTAGATCTAAATCGATGGCTGGATTTTAATCTCATAAAGAGACAGCTCATGATCGCTATGGTGGGCCCTCATGACTTAGAGTAACTTTCCTTACTACATAATTTTAATATAAATAATAGGACTAGTATTATATTAAAATGCCATAATTCTATAGCCCCACTAATGTCAAAATGCAACATAATAAGTTATTAATTAATGACAAAATAACTATATTAGATCTTTAAAACGAAACAAAATTAAATCCTAGAAATACCATTAAAGAAAAGAAACCAAACATATATTCTAAGGATGTTGGTAGAAATCGCAAGCCAAAATTATGGTGTTTGTTCAACATGGCTAGTCACCCACTAGGTTATTGAAGGATGTTGACAGTAGATAAATCAAACACCTTATAACCTAGAGAAATAAATTAAATCTTACTTTGAACCTTCTAATAATGCATCTAGTGATGTTGGGGCACAAAATCATTAAAACTCATGTTCTCTATAAGGAGGGACTGTAAACATGAAGAAAATGAGGCCACAAAATCAAAGTTTTTTCCACTACGATGCCAATGTAGGAAAAAAATTGATGGGGGGGAAATTTATCTGTAATAAAATGAGGTTTCACAACTCTCGAGGGCTATGAATATAGTTGGCATTCAACATAAATACTCTTTAACCATAGAAATCTTCCATAAAGGGAAATGCTATCTAGGTATTATTTCAACCACTTGTCACGGGCTATGAAGATAGTTGGCATTCAACATAAATACTCTTTAACCATCAAAATCTGCCATAAAGAGAAATGGTATGTAGTTATTATTTCAACTACTTGTCATGGGCTATGAAGATAGTTGACATTCAACACAAATACTCTTTAACCATTGAAATATTCCATAAAGGGAAATGTTATGTAGTTATTATTTCAACCACTTGTCACATGCTATGAAGATAATTTGTATTCAACATAAATACTCTTTCACGATGTAAATTTTCCATAAAGAGAAATGCTATGTAATTATTATTTCAACCAAGTGTGAAAAAACACTCCACAACAATCCACCAATGCCCTAGTTCCCTATTTTTAATTTTTTTTATATCCATGATTTTATGAAATCCAGAACTTTGTAAAGAGTATGCAAGCCATAGAAAACATATGTAGGAAACTAGAGAGCATATAAATTATGTAGCTTAGAGTATGAAGATTGTCCACCCTGTCACATAAAACTGTGCTTCGAGGACGCCCTCACTAGTGTGCACACATTCTACCACTTGTGAATCTTATTTATCGTCTTTTAAATAGTGGCAACCTCAATTAATTTTCAAATATGTTATTTTTTATTTTTATTTTATGACAAATACACTTGTATTATCAAAGATTTACGTCTCATCCAAATACTTGTCCACCGATCACAAAATGAATTTCTAAAATTTTAAATTTACAAAAAAATTAAAATTTTAAAATATCATGTTAAATAAAAATTTATAAGTAAACTTTTTAAAATTATCTTCCACAACACTATTCATCAAAAACACACAACACTATTCACTGAAAACACCATTCAGATAGCAAATTCTACTTGAGAATGTCATTCCCCTCCTTAACCCTTCCCAAACACAATTGTCTTTCTAAATATGTCTTCATTCAAGGCCTCGTCCTTTATATTTAAAATCATTCATGGATAACGTAACTGTTTAAAAATATTTTAATTTTGAATTTTTTTTTTCCTTTTAACAATTAGAATGCCTTTTGAAAAGATTTATGTTTCATCAATGATGTCCTTTACAAATATAAAATTATATTTATTAAATTTATTTTTTAATGTGAAAAATAATTTAATATACAAAACATAAGAGAAAAAAACAAACTGATGTAAAGTTAAGCTGCTAATTTGACTTAGAAAGGAAAGAAATGCTCCCTATTTTGACATAGATTAAAAATAATCTGATATAATGTATTTTTTAATGAATCGTCTGAAAAGAGAGTTGTAAAGCATGTAGAGAGTCTATGGTCAGAAATAAAGAGCATATGTATGGCGTTACTCTCCTTTTTTAAAGTCCCAAATCTTAGCCATTTAAAACGGTGCATATAGAATGAAGAGGACCCTTTGCAAATAAATAAAAATCTTACCCGACACCTTGTACTGATACCGTAAATAAATATGCAATTTATGTTTTCCGTTATCATCCTATCAAATAACTATAATTATGGCATCTGTCGTTATTCATGTGATGATTAACATGGTCTTGTTATCCGGACTTATTCTTTATTTTCACCATAGTGATGTTTAGGGGTGTTGGAGTTACTTCACATACACTTATGATTTCTTTTTCCTAAGGTTTTTCCTTGTTTATTAGTTATTATTCAGTCTCTTATATTTTAGGAAAAATATTCCTCTAAGAAGAATATTCTTTTCAATTTTCACTTGAGTTTGAGAATCTAGATGCTACATTGGGATTATCACCATGCAACATTGGGATCATCACCAATTAATGCTCATTGTCCTTGGTATTATCACCAGACTAGCACATTACCCGATTCCCTGATCTCCTCCCCACTTCACTCTGTTTCATTAACTAAAGACTGATAGACTAGTTAACTCAGCTAGGTGACAGTTCACTATGCCCGAGAGACTAGACTAGATGGTAGTTTACTCCCGTAATTGTTGGTGTGTGCCCATAGCACTCTAGAACACCACTATGGTGCATTGGCTTCTCCTCCAGTGGTGCATTGGTTGAGTTATATAGAGTATATCATGTGTAAATTATTCATTATTCATTCGGTTAATGAGAATTATTCCATTTTTTTTCTCTTGCTTCTTCTTTCTCAATTTATTTCTACAAACGTGTGTGTTATTTTCTATCTAGATCTATTCTGTGCAAGTTCAACACATTTATAATTCTACCACTTGTAAACCTTATTTATGGTCTTTGAAAACCTCTCAACCTCAACTAATTTTCAAATATGCTATTTTTTATTTTTATTTGTATTTTATGACAAATACACTTGAATTGTCAAGTATTTACGTCTTATTCAAGTACTTGTCCATCAATCACAAAATGAATTCCTAAAATTTTATATATACAAAAAATATTTTAAAATTTTAAAATATCATGGTAAATAAAGATTTATAACTAAGCTTTTAAAAATTCTTTTCCATAACATTATTCATGGAAAACACCATTCACCATAGCAAATTATCCTTGAAAATGTCAATCCCCTTCCTAGAACCTTCCCAAACACAACTCATGTTCTCTATAAGGAAGGATTATAAACACGAAGCAAATGAGGGCACAAAATCAAAGGTTTTGCCACTACGATGCTAGTGTAGAAAAAAAATGATGGGAGAAAATTTACTTGCACTAAAACCAGGTTCCATAATTCTTGAGGACTTACACTGACTATGAATTCATAGTTGGCATTCAACATAAAAACTTTTCAATCATAAAAATCTGCTATAAAGGGAAATTCTATGTAAGTATTATTTCAACTACTGGTTAAGGGTTATAAAGATAGTTGACATTCAACATAAATATTTTTTAACCATCAAAATCTACTATAAAGGGAAATGCTATGTAGTTATTATTTTAATCACTTGTCATGGTCTATGAAAATGGTTGACATTCAATACAAATACCTTTTAACCATCAAAATCTTCCATAAAGGGAAATGCTATGTAGTTGTTATTTCAACCACTTGTGATTGTGATGGGTTATGAAAATAGTTGGCATTCAACATAAATACACTTTAACCATCTAAATTTTCCATAAAAAAAATGTTATGTAATTATTATTTCAACCATTTATCAAAGCACACACCACAACAACCCACCAATAGCCTAGCTGCCTATTCTGATTTTATTTTTTATTCATGATTTTCTGAAATCCATAATTTTGTAAAAAATATACAAACCATAAAAAACATATATAGGAAACAAAAAAGCATAAAAATTATGTAACTTAAAGTATGAAGACTGTCCACCCTATCACATACAACGTGCTTAGAGGTCGCCCTCACTATTGTGCACACATTCTACCACTTGTGAACCTTATTTATGGTCTTTGAAAATGTGACAATTTCAACTAATTTTCAAATATACTATTTATTTTTATTTGTATTTTATAACAAATATATTTAAATTGTTAAAGATTTAAGTTTCATCCAATTACTTGTCCACCAATCATAAAATAAATTCCTAAAATTTTAAATTTAAAAAAAATATTTTAAAATTTTAAAATATCATACTAAATAAAGATTTATAAGTAAGTTTTTGAAAATTCTCTTCCACGACACTATTCACCGTAAACACCATTCAGATAGCAAATTCTCCTTGAGAACTGTCTTTCTGAATATGTCTTCCTTCAAGGCCTCGTCCTTTATATTTAAAGTCATTCATTTTATATTTAAAGTCATTCATGGATAACGTAACTATTTAGAAATATTTTTATTTTGATTTTTATTTTCCTTTTAACAATTAGAATGCCTTTTGAAACGATTTATGTTTCATCAATGATGTCCTTCACATATAGAAAATTAATTTTCTTTAATTTATTTTTTATTATGAAAAAATAATTTAATATACAAAACATATGAGAAAAAATCAAACCAATTCAAAGTCAAGCTAATTCGACTTAGAAATGAAAGATCTGCTCCCTATTTTGACATAGATTAAAAGTAATCTACTATAATGTATTTTTGAATGAATCGTCTTAAAAGAGAGTTGTAAAGCTCAGCGGGTAGAGAGTCTATGGTCGGAAATAAAGAGCATATCTATGACGTTACTCTCTCTTTTAATGTCCCTTTGCAAATAAATCAAAATAAAAAATCTCACACAGGACCTTGTACTGATACCGTAAATAAATATGCAATTTAATGTTTTCCGTTATCATCATATCAGAGAATTATGGCGTCTGGCGTTATTCATGTGATGACTAAATTCTCACTAAATGCACAAGGTAACAATTTCACATCAAATACTAAGAAGTGTTCAATATCATTATTAAAATAATGATCAGTGTTCAATATCATTATTAAAAGAGAATATACTTTGTTATCCTTTTTAATAAACAAGATTTGGAATTGCTCGGTGAAAGTTTCGATGAAACTGCAAATATGATGTCGCCGTCAAAGTACATTTTTAACGGAGCTTTTAATTAATCTACGTACATATAATCGTGGCCCAAGGCAGAGCAATAACTAAATGAAATGAATGAGAGCGCATGTTAATTATCGACTAGAAGAGACTTTCTTCCGGGACTTGCATATAGGAGTAGGCTAACTCGGGAGCAATCTTCCCTCCCGAGTGTCCTTCCTCCGGTAGGTTCTCCGGCGACTTCTCGTTTGTGCTGTAACACTATCCCCCAGACGCTGTCAGCCTTCCGTAGCTCGGGACTTGACGTACCAGACTTCCGTAGCTCGGGACTTGACGTAGATGAAGTGGGAGTTATGAATGGAGGCAAGCGCTTGGTACAACAGTGCAGCAACCGTCAGTGCATGCCAGGCATGGGCATGCATCCTCCATCCAGTGCGCTTCATTGAAATTTGAAATTTAAACGAGCGCGTTCATTGAAATTTGAAATTTAAACTAGCGCATTCATTGAAATTTAATCGGAAAGAAAGCTGCAACTAAACATGGAGTTTATGAACGACCTCATACAGTCTCATTTTCAGTGAAAGTTTGAATCACAGCAGCGACATTGGCGAGAGCGTTGAGAGTTTTTCTAATTCACAACTGGAGGAATTGAGGTTCTCAATGAACCATCCATTGAATTTTTATAGCATGCTCTGTTTATTTTTTGCATTTTTATAGCATGCTCTGGTTTTTTTGCAGTACATCTCTTGATCTCTGGTTCCTGTTAACGTCCGTCCTGTTCGATTGTAGTGGCATGTAATATGCTCATTTACTTTTTCCTTTCTTTGTCCAGCCCCTGACTGATATCGACATTTTTGGAAAGTTCCACTGTTTCGGCCAGTTTTCCAGCAATAACATTGTGGAGGTTCGACATATTTGGTAATCTAGATGTTACTTCCACAAGTATAAGATAAAAGGTCAAGATCATCATACCACTGCAATGC
>ML790461.1:351611-361617 GCA_009831015.1 Picea engelmannii | reverse complement strand
CATTTTGCATGATAGAAGGTATTAGGACCTTGGCCCTCTCTTATTGTTATCATCATTTTTGTATTGGCATTGTGAGATGAAAAATACTTAACTTCAATCTGCTTGGATACTCGTTGGATCAATTGGTTTTCTTGCCTTGTTCTACGATGACTGAAATTGTGTTACAGTTATAAAATATTTCTTCTTACTCTGTTGTTGCATGTCGGTTGGGACAAAAGAGATTTATGGATGTGTGTTTATATGACTGTGAGCGTTTATATCTTACTGTGGGCATTTTGTATTGCTGTAGGCGTTTATAAATGATGGTGGGCGTTTTTATATATGTCTATGGGCGTTTGTAATGATGGGGGCGCTTATATCTTACTGTGGACATTTTGTATTGTTGTAGGTGTTTATAAATTATGGTGGACATTTTTATATATGACTGTGGGCATTTGTTTTAATGTGGCCATTTGTATAGGACTGTGGGCATTTATATCTGACTGGAGGCGTTTTTAAATATGGCAATGAGTGTATTGGCAATTCGTGTTCTGGCAATTCGTTTTACTGTTCTGGAAATTCGTTTTACTGTTTTGGCAATTCGTTTTATGTGTTCTTGCAATTCGTTTTACTGTTCTGGCAATTCGTTTTACTAGCAATTCTTTTTACTGTTCTGGCAATTCGTTTTATGTGTTCTGGCAATTCGTTTTACTATTCTGGCAATTCGTTTTATGTGTTCTGGCAATTCGTTTTACTGTTCTGACAATTCGTGTTCTGACAATTCGTGTTCTTGGAAATGAAGCTGCATATAAAGCAATTGCATGGATGGTGATAGCTAGTAGGAAATGAAGATTTATTGTTATTTATTTCAAGGTCTAATAGTATAAATTGAAATGTTGTGTTGTCTTATTGTAATTTGTTATAATATATTGCATAGGTAACACACTAGGAGTACAGAGATTATTATTTTATTACAAAGTCATTTTAAAATAAAACATGATGATGTTAGAGTATTATGGTAAGGGTAGTGAAATTTTATCATCTGGACGACACACAAGATGAAATGTGATGTAAAAGAAATATTGTTGTATCATTGTGGGAATGTGGTTGAAAGTTGTTGAACTATTAACATATAAGAATGCAACGCCTTTAAACTAAGTACAATCAGTCATTGGTAATAGGGAATGACAATTAATTGATTTTACCTTGTTTGAGGGGTGGTTTTGGCAACCTGTGAACTAATGGAAATTACAGGGAGTATTGGATCGGTATTTGTTGCTATTAGAGTCGTGGGTAATATGGTTATCATGTATGGAAAGGGKTATTGTGGCTTTACGGTTCTTTGATAGCACATAGATGCATTGAARTTGGAWTTTCGCARGSTTARCGTGATATAAGATGTGTYTGATGTTTAAATCTTACTTATGGTTAGTAGGYGTTATCCTTGTAATTAGTTTTAWTGGATGYATAATGCARCCCTTACTCCCTTATTTCTTTAATGGATTTTTGGTATTTAATTCTTAATTTTTCACTTAGGTAAAATGGCTCATTTCCTCAAAATGCATAGCAAGCTACCTAGGAGTTGAACTGGTTATATGAGTGGAATCATCGTTAAATGATGCCTAACTTAAATGATATTGACCTTAACAAGTTACTAAACGTATTTAGAAGAGTCCTATGACGTTTCAATTGAAGTTGTGCCCATGTGGTTCTGGCTTTTCTTCATCAGTTTCCTATTGCTCAATTGGTTTTTGTTTTTATTGCGTATTGGGTTTTTTTGTGTTGCCCTTAATTCTGCGGGCACCCTTATCCGACGGGTTCCTTCTGCAGGGTGCTTTTATTTGATTGGCTTAGGGTTGGGCTATTAAATTTAGGGTTAATAAAGTTGTTGTTTATTTCTATGTTGAAGTTTAGGGTCGGGTTAATTTGAGGGTTAGTACTATAATTGGAATTGTCCAAACTCACCATTGTATGATATCAGACTCTTCGATCTGATAAAGCTAGTTGCTTTGTATATAAGTCTGTGTGTGTGATTATTTTCTATGTAAACAATCCAGTGCCGTATCAAGAGTCTCGGGCCCTTTAAAGGCAGGGTTTCCACTCTTGCGACACACCTCTAAGGTCGTATCAGTAGTCTCAGGCTCTTTAAAGGCAGAGTTCCCACCACTACGACCTCCTGACAGAGATTACTAGTTTCTACCTGAGCAGTCGGCTAGGAGCCTATCTGACATTCTCTCTCTCTGGAGCAAAGAACTAAGATTAAACGCCCTGCTTTCCTGTGCAGAAATAGTAAAATCTACTACTATGGATTCTTCCATTTGTGTTCGTACTGTACATAACACAATATGTCGTTTAATGCTTGCAGTTACTTGTTGTGTGCATTATGTCTTCTTGTTGTGATCATCGTGGTTGCGTCTTGTTAGTCGTCGGGTGGCGACGTAGAGTCAAGTGTGTCTGTTTCCTTTTTACACGCGTGCACACACCTTAAACAAAAAAATTATTTGCACCTGTTATCAGAGTTGTTGTTGTATCGAGGAGGCTGTCACATTTCATATATGAGGGTTTAAGGAAGTTGTTGTCCGTATATGCACATTTTTACACATATTTATATGCGTCATCCGTATATGTGGATATACCGAAGTGCGCATATATGGAAGGTGCATATACAGACAATGCATATACGGAAGGTGCATATTTAGAATAAATTTACGGTAATCCAAATTTACAAAAACGTGCATATACGGAAGGTGCATATACAAAAGAAATTTACGTTAATCGAAATGCATCTTCTGTATATGTGTAACGATCATCCTCGTTATGACGACAAACCTCTTAAAACAAGTGCAATTTTTTTTTGTGTGTGTGCGTGTGTGCAAGGGAAATAGGGCATTATACTCTGCACCGCCACATGACGACGAATCATGACACATGCCACTGGGATATCAACATAAAGACTTAAGACGCACATCAACATCTGTCAGCAATGAACAACATTCAACCGACCAAATAATAAGACTGACTACCCATCCGTCCTACCCTGCAATGGTTAGGACCTCCAAGACACATAAGCAACGCTCAAGCCCTGGCTCCCATCGATTTTAACCATTTAAGGTCTCATGGCTGGCGACTGTTCTGGGGAACATGGAGGTGTCTATGTCCCGCCCGACACAAGCAGACCAAGCACATGAAAGGTTTACCAACCAAGTTCAAACATTATTTAAAATGAACAACAACCCTTATTTACTAAATCAGAATAAATTATTGTACTTGATTCAAGGACCTTACGCTATATATGTTTATCAATAATAATAAAAGTTACAATAACGCTACCATAAAATAATGAACACATTACATTTATATCCCATTAACTTTGCAAAAATAACGATCACATTACATCTTATGTGTTATCCATCACAATAAAACTACCATATCATTACCACAAAATGACAACACCATTACATTTTAAATCAAAATAACCTTGCAATAATAACAATCACATTACAAGATAATGACAACTCTAAATTCAAGTCTGGTTTATCAAGGTCAAAATCCTAATTTGACATAACTCACAAATACTTCTGGCAACTTGTTAAATCATAACCTAATCATATAACCAATCGAAATTTTAACAAATTATCAATAAAAGCATTTATACCATTATCAACAGCTCATTATATGCGTGCTTCTGTATATGCACGCTTTCGTATATGCACCTTCCGTATATGCGCGCTTCTGTATATGCACGCTTCCGTATATGCACAGCTTCCGTATATGCACTGTCAGTATATGCAAACTTCTGTATATGCATTGTCCGTATATGCACCGTCAGTATATGCACCCTTCCATATATGTGCAGCTTTCGTATATGCGCGCTTCCGTATATGCGCAGTTTCTATATATGCACGCTTCTGTATATGCGCAGCTTTCGTATATGCACGCTTCCGTATATGCACAGCCTATGTATATGCACGCTTCCGTATATGCGCAACTTTCGTATATGCACGCTTCCGTATATGCGCACCTTCTATATGTGCACCCTTTCGTATATGCGCGCTTTCATATATGTGCAGCTTCCGTATATGCACGCTTTCGTATATGCGTGTTTTTGTATATGCGCAGCTTCTATATATGCACACTTCCGTATATGCGCACCTTCTATATATGCACCATTCCGTATATGCACGGTTTCGTATATGCTCAGCTTCCGTATATGCGCCGTCAGTATATGCACCCTTTCGTATATACATGCTTTCGTATATGCAGCATCCGTATATGCGCAGCTTCCGTATATGCACCCTTCCGTATATGCATGCTTCCGTATATGCATGCTTTTGTATATGCACCTTCCGTATATGCACACTTCCGTATATGCGTGCTTCCGTATATGCGCACCTTCCGTATATGCTCGCTTCTGTATATGCACCCTTCTGTATATGCGTAGCTTCCGTATATGCGCACTTCCGTATATGCGTCGTCAGTATATGCACCCTTCCGTATATACATGCTTCCATATATGCAACGTCCGTATATGCACAACTTCCGTATATGCGTCGTCTGTATATGCACCGTCAGTATATGCACCCTTCTGTATATGTGTCGTCCGTATATGCGCACTTCCGTATATGCAACATCCGTATATGCGCGCTTCTGTATATGCACAGCTTCCGTATATGCTCGCTTCTGTATATGCACCCTTCCGTATATGCGTCGTCTGTATATGCGCACTTCCGTATATGCAGCGTCTGTATATGCAGCTTCCGTATATGCACCTTCCGTATATGCGTAGCTTCTGTATATGCGTGCTTCCGTATATGCGCAGCTTCTGTATATGCACGCTTCTGTATATGCGCACCTTCTGTATATGCACCATTCTGTATATGCGCAGCTTCCGTATATGCACACTTTCGTATATGCACCTTCCGTATATGCGCGCTTCTGTATATGCACGCTTCCGTATATGTACAACTTTCGTATATGCGCTGTCAGTATATGCAAACTTTCGTATATGCGTAGCTTTCGTATATGCGCGCTTCCGTATATGCACAGCTTCTATATATGCACGCTTCCATATATGTGCAGCTTTCGTATATGCACACTTCCGTATATGCGCAGCTTCTGTATATGCACGCTTCTGTATATGCGCAGCTTTTGTATATGCACGCTTCTGTATATGTGCACCTTCTATATGTGCACCATTTCGTATATGCGCGCTTCCGTATATGCGCAGCTTCTGTATATGCACGCTTCCGTATATGCGCAGCTTTCGTATATGCACGCTTCCGTATATGCACACCTTCTATATGTGCACCCTTCCGTATATACATGCTTCCATATATGCAGCGTCCGTATATGCGCAGCTTCCGTATATGCACCCTTCCGTATATGCGCAGCTTCCGTATATGCGCGCTTTTGTATATGCACCTTCCGTATATGCGCACTTCCGTATATGCGCGCTTCCGTATATGCGCACCTTCTATATATGCACCATTCCGTATATGCACGCTTCCGTATATGCTCAGATTCCGTATATGCACCGTCAGTATATGCACCCTTCCGTATATACATGCTTCCGTATATGCAGTGTCCGTATATGCGCAGCTTCCGTATATGCACCCTTCCGTATATGCGTGCTTTTGTATATGCACCTTCCGTATATGCGCACTTCCGTATATGCGTGCTTCCGTATATGCACCTTCCGTATGTGCTTGCTTCTGTATATGCACCCTTCTGTATATGCGCAGCTTCCGTATATGCGCACTTCCATATATGCGCACCTTTCGTATACGCTCGCTTTCGTATACGAAAGTGCGCATATACGAAAGCGACGCATATACGGAAGCTGCGCATATACGGAAGGGGTGCATATACGAAAGCATGCATATACGGAGGTGCGCATATACAGAAGCGTGCATATACGGAAGGGGCACATATACGGAAGCTGCGCATATACGGAAGCGCGCATATACGGAAGAGTGCATATATGGAAGTGTGCATATACGAAAGCGTGCATATATGGAAGGGGCGCATATACGAAAGCTGTGCATATACGGAAGCGGCGCATATACGGAAGCGTGCATATACGGAAGGGCACAGATACGAAAGGGCACATATACTGACGCGCATATACGGAAGTGCGCATATACGAAAGCGTGCATATACGGAAGTGCGCATATACGAAAGCGTGCATATACGGAAGCGTGCATATACGGAAGGGGCGCATATATGAAAGCGACGCATATACGGAAGCCGCGCATATACGGAAGCGCGCATATACGGAAGCACGCATATACAGACGCTGCGCATATACGGAAGCGCGCATATACGGAAGTGCACATATACGAAAGCGCGCATATATGAAAGCGTGCATATACGGAAGCGCGCATATACGGAAGGGGCGCATATACGAAAGCTGCGCATATACGGAAGTCGCGCATATACGGAAGCGCGCATATACGGAAGTGACGCATATATGGAAGTGCACATATACGAAAGCCCGCATATACGGAAGGGGCGCATATACGGAAGCGTGCATATACGGAAGCCGTGCATATATGGAAGTGCGCATATACGGAAGCAACGCATATACGGAAGCGCGCATATACGGAAGCTGCGCATATACGGAAGGGGCGCAAATACCAAAGCACGCATATACAGAAGGGTGCATATACGGAAGTGCGCATATACGAAAGCACGCATATACAGAAGGGGCGCATATACGGAAGCTGCGCATATATGGAAGCGCGCATATACGGAAGTGCGCATATACGGAAGCGTGCATATACGGAAGGGCACATATACGGAAGGGCGCATATATGGATGACGCATATACGGAAGCGCACATATACGGAAGCGTGCATATACGGAAGCGCACATATATGGAAGCTGCCCATACGGAAGCGTGCATATACAGAAGCTGCCCATACGGAAGCATGTATATACGGAAGCGTACATATATAGAAGTTGTGCATATACGGAAGCGCGCATATACGGAAGGGTGCATATACTGACGATGCATATACGGAAGCTGTGCATATACGGAAGCTCGCATATACGGAAGTGCACATATACGAAAGTTGCGCATATATGGAATCGTGCATATACGGAAGCTGCGCATATACGGAAGCGTGCATATACGGAAGGGGCGCATATATGGAAGCACGCATATACGGAAGTGACGCATATATGGAAGAGCGCATATACGAAAGCTCGCATATACGGAAGGGTCGCATATACGGAAGCGCGCATATACGGAAGCTCTGCATATATGGAAGCTGCGCATATATGGAAGCTGCGCATATACAGAAGCATGTATATACGGAAGGGTACATATACTGACGGTGCATATACGGAAGGGGCGCATATACGGAAGTAGTGCATATATGGAAGCGCGCATATACGGAAGGGTGCATATATGGAAGATGTGCATATATGGATGCTGCATATACGGAAGCATGTATATATGGAAGGGTGCATATACGGAAGCGCGCATATACGGAAGCGTGCATATACAAAAGCTGCGCATATACGGAAACGTGCATATACGGAAGCTGTGCATATATGGATGCTACATATACGGAAGCATGTATATACGGAACGGTGCATATACTGAAGCGCGCATATACGGAAGCATGCATATACAGAAGCTGCGCATATACGGAAACGTGCATATACGGAAGCTGCGAATATACAGAAGCATGTATATATGGAAGGGTGCATATACTGACGGCGCATATATGGAAGGGGCGCATATAGGGAAGCGCGCATATACGGAAGGGTGCATATACGGAAGCTGCGCATATATGGATGCTGCATATACGGAAGCATGTATATACGGAAGGGTGCATATACTGAAGCGCGAATATATGGAAGGGGCGCAAATACGGAAGCACGCATATACAGAAGGGTGCATATACGGAAGTGCACATATACGAAAGCACGCATATACAGAAGGGGCGCATATACGGAAGTTGCGCATATACGGAAGTGCGCATATACAGAAGCGGGCATATACAGAAGTGTGCATATACGGAAGGGCACATATACGGAAGGGCGCATATATGGACGACGCATATACGGAAGCACACATATACGGAAGCGTGCATATACGGAAGCGCACATATATGGAAGGGCACATATACGGAAGGGCACATATACTGACGGTGCATATATGGAAGATGCGCATATACGGAAGCTGCGCATATACGGAAGCTGCCCATACGGAAGCATGTATATACGGAAGCGTACATATATAGAAGCTGCGCATATACGGAAGCGCGCATATATGGAAGGGTGCATATACAGAAGGTACGCATATACGAAAGCATGCATATACAAAAGCTGCGCATATACGGAAGCTGCACATATACGGAAGGGTGCATATATTGACGATGCATATACGGAAGCTGCGCATATACGGAAGGGTGCATATATAGAAGGTGCGCATATATGGAAGCGTGCATATACAGAAGCTGCGCATATATGGAAGCTGCGCATATACGGAAGGGTGCATATACGAACAACAACTTCCTTAAACCCTCATATATGAAATGTGAGAGCCTCCTCGATATGACAACAACTCTGATAATAGGTGCAATTTTTTTTTTTTGTTTAAGGTGTGTGTGCACGTGTAAAAAAGAAACAGACACACTTGACTCTACGTTGCCACCCGACAACTAACAAGATGAAACCACGATGATCACAACAAGAAGACATAAGGCGCACAACAAGTAACTGCAAGCATTAAACAACATACTGTGTTATGTACAGTACGAAAACAGATGGAAGAATCCATAGTAGTAGATTTTACTATTTCTGCACATGAAAGTAGGGCGTTTAATCTTAGTTCTCTGCTTCGGAGAGAGAGAATGTCAGATAGGCTCCTGGACGACTGCTCAGGCAGAAACTAGTAATCTCTGTTAGGAGGTCGTAGTGGTGGGAACTCTGCCTTTAAAGAGCCCGAGACCACTGATACAACCTTAGAGGTGTGTCGCAAGAGTGGAAACCCTGCCTTTAAAGGGCCCAAGACTCTTGATACAACACTAGATTCTTTACACAGAAAATAATCACACACACAAACTTATATACAAAGCAACTAGCTTTATCAGATCAAAGAGTCTGATATCATACAATGGTGAGTTTGGACAATTCCAACTATAGTACTAACCCTGAAATTAACCCGACCCTAAACTTTAGCATAGAAATAAACAACAACTTTATTAACCCTAAATTTAACAGCCCAACCCTAAGCCAATCAAATAAAAGCACCCTGCAGAAGGAACCCGTCGGATAAGGGTGCCCGCCAGAATTAAGGGCAACACAGAAAAACCCAATACGCAATAAAAACAAAAGCCAATTGAGCAATAGGAAACTGATGAAGAAAAGCCAGAACCACATGGGCACAACTTCAATTGAAACATCATAGGACTCTTCTAAATACGTTTAGTAACTTGTTAAGGTCAATATCATTTAAGTCAGGCATCATTTAACGATGATTCCACTCATATAACCAGTTCAACTCCTAGGTAGCTTGCTATGCATTTTGAGGAAATGAGCCATTTTACCTAAGTGAAAAATTAAGAATTAAATACCAAAAATCCATTAAAGAAATAAGGGAGTAAGGGTTGCAATATGCATCCAATAAAACTAATTACAAGGATAACACCTACTAACCATAAGTAAGATTTAAACATCAAACACATCTTATATCACGCTAACCCTGCGAAATTCCAATTTCAATGCATCTATGTGCTATCAAAGAAACGTAAAGCCACAATACCCCTTTCCATACATGATAACCATATTACCCACGACTCTAATAGGAACAAATATTGATCCAATACTCCCTGTAATTTCCATTAGTTCACAGGTTGCCAAAACCACCCCTCAAACAAGGTAAAATCAATTAATTGTCATTCCCTATTACCAATGACTGATTGTACTTAGTTTAAAGGCGTTGCATTCTTATATGTTAACAGTTCGACAACTTTCAACCACATTCCCACAATGATACAACAATATTTCTTTTACT
>ML790461.1:320034-334042 GCA_009831015.1 Picea engelmannii | reverse complement strand
ATATATATATATATATATATATATATATATATATATCATGTTTTAACTTTTCTTTTGAACATGTTAAAAAGTATTTAATGTCATACAATTTTTTTGAGAGTTTCATGGAACAATTTTTCCACTTAATAAATAAAAATAATATTTGAAAGTAAAAATAATATGTAATAAAATAATTCATTTTCTTATAATTATGTAATAATGAAGTGTTATAATGTAAAAATATAAATGGTATTACTTTTTAGTACTAGATTTATTATAGAATATTTAAGATGAGATATTTTGATCTAAGAGCAGTGGTGGTGGAAATTGAAAGGAAAGGGGATATGGATTACCATGTAGATTTTAATCTTGTACAATTATTTTATTTACTGTAAACAGATTTTTAATAAAAGAACAGAAAAGATGCATATAAGGGGTTACAAGATTATATAGTCAACAATGTCCATAAATTCTCAACACCAAAATAATATTCTTCAAAGTGTCCACCTTCATCAACAACACCTTATTTTCTCTTTGTGTTTGAATGATAAGTTGAGTTTAACATATAACAAGCACCCAATATAACATATACCCAACATACCATGTACATGAAGAATTAAAGGGTTTAGCATGTACATGAAATTTCACTAATTACATATCAATAGAGAGTTGAAATTACCTATATATTATAATAGAGAGTGTGGGTTCACTTTCCCTTCAATAGACTTAATTACACATTTATAATATATATAAAAAAAAATTATATTTTCATATAAAAAAAATTAAAAAAAATATTTTTTTCTTTAATTAAATAATTAAATTGAATATTTATTTATTATTTTATTATAATTTTATAATAAATTAAATCATATAATTTTATATTAAAAATTACATTATTTCTTAAATACCTAAATTCAATGTCTCTTTATTATTTTATTAAAATTTTATAATAAATTAAATTATATAATTTTATATTAAAAATCACATTATTTTTTATAAAATAATTATTATATTAAATAAAATTTCTCAAAACGTTTCCTTAGAGAACTATTTTATATATCATTGAGAACTATTTTATATATCATTGATTGAACAATTAACTTATATTAATAATTAAATAGTTATGTTTGTAATCAAGTGATTGCCCTAAGTTGGGTTAAGAAATTGAGAATGAGAATTAGATCGTCAAACTCTTTATTAACTACTCATTCTTTCTTTTCATTTTGACTTTTTCAGGCTCTTCATCTTTATTTTTATTAAACATTTTTTACAACATGACATTATGCAAGGGAAAGTCTTATTCTTCCTCTTCCTGTTCGTTATACTAATGCCATTATTTCGGAATATTTATGATTTTTTTAATTTACAATTATTACTTATAAATTTAGACTTTACTCATTCTTTCTTTTCATTTTGACTTTTTCAGGCTCTTCATCTTTATTTTTATTAAACATTTTTTACAACATGACATTATGCAAGGGAAAGTCTTATTCTTCCTCTTCCTGTTCGTTATACTAATGCCATTATTTCGGAATATTTATGATTTTTTTTAATTTACAATTATTACTTATAAATTTAGATACATCACTAACATTACTTATTTTTTAATTATTCTAATGGCATTATTTGGAAATATTCATGCATTTTTTATAATTTATAATTTTTTTTATAAATTTATATAACTAAATAATATATATATATTTTAAGTAAAAAAGGATAGAACCTGTTAAATTATCATTGCCAAGTTACAAAGATTGTTTACGATGCCAGTTGTCCCGTCTAAACAAGAAACCAAGACAGTTGGGCATCATATGTCATTTTTTTCCAAGCAAACAAAACTATCAGAGTGCAGTTCTGCCCGAAGGAAACCAGGATGTCTAGCCATTAAGTTTAATCTGTGTGCTAAAAATCTAGTTGCAAAATAGCTAAGATCTAACTGGGCGAAAGCCTGGTTCGGAAACAAAAAAATATTGCTAACCAAGAACATCACTGAACTTCTTATTCGGTCAGCTCGTCCTCGTCCCTGTGCCTTTGCCATCCTACTGGAAACGCGTAAGCTTGCACGCACGTAGGGCATTGTCGTTTAGGGAGAGTCCTGGAATGAGCAGCGAGCAACATGTCGAGTCGATTGTCGATTCGGGCGATGCGAAAGATTTGATCATCCAACAGGCTCCGCATATCAAAGATTAGAGCTAGGTACCCTGGATTGGTGAAAGGATGTTGGTCCTACAAATTGTCGTCAACAGAGGCTGAAGGAATTGGCCCCGTTGCTCCTTCACTTGCATGTGTTGTGATGTCGTGATGTGCCAGTCGGTTGGATAGTTGGGTCGCCTCCTCCATAGGTGCACCATGAGGTGAGTCTCTGCTTCCTTTTGCGCAGGACAGGGTCTCTTCTTCAACATAGAAGGGGGTAAATTCCTCTGCCGGGCGAGTTGCACTGGAGCTAAGCGGTTTGCCCGAAGGCAAAATCTTGTCATCAGTGTCAAAATCAGTTGGTGGATTCCAATTGTCCGGGACTGTGAATAGAGGGAGCTTCAAATAACTTTGCATGGTGTCTTCTAGGGTGATCTCTTCCACGTATGCCATTGGAGGCGTTCGTGGTTTCCTGCGTCTCTGCAAGGATGCCATGGCTAGCGCCTGCTCGAATTTCTTCTGCCTCTGCCGACGAGATTCGGCTGTGTACCAAGCTGCACCCCTACGTGGCTTACCTCGTGCTCTGGGCATAATGAAAACCCAAGATATGACCAAGGTTCCTTGCGGGTGGAAGGCTCTGCTCCAAAGCTCCAGTGGGTCTGCAAAATGCGACTCCGCTAAATTCAACTCTGCATTCGACTCTGCAGTGAGTGAATGTCGCTCAATGCTGTCAAGGTGGGTAATAAGGAGGAGGACAACATAGACCGCCATGGCCATTAAGGCTTTCTTCCGAGTGCGTTGGTGCGTTGTACTGATCACTTACGCAAATGATCAAAATCTGGACCAGGGGTCAAATTTTAGCTCAAAAATCAACGTTCTTGGAATTGCCTCAAAATGAACGTGAGCGTAGCCCTCGTCGTCATGAACCCAACGCAACTTGTTTCATCTCAAACGGACGTCGGGAGTGAGAGATATAGCGATCTGTTTGAATCGTCAAACATGTAAAAAAAGTGTTGACTATGCAGTTCGTACAGTTCGTACGGATGTTGATGTGGCATGTGCGTACATTGACATGGTAGGTCCATACATTGACGTGGTAGATCCGTACATGATGATGTGGCATTCCATTATAGGCATATTTGGGTGAATCATTTGTTGACATGTGGCAGTTATTGGGCAAATGTTAAGGTGCCACGTGGCCCAGTCATGGGCTACCACGTGGCACCCCTTTATTGGCTATTGGTTTGGGTGTTGTTCAAAATTTTGTGTTGTTCACCGGACTCGAACCGTGAACCTTCCCATAGTCCAAAGTCTTGGCATGTCCGCCCTGCCAACGCGCCATGCGGTGGTGCTTGTTAATACAATGGATTTGATTATATTTAAATTGTATTGTAATTAGATATGGAGCGCGTCCGAGCTGGGGCTTAGCCCCAGCCCCGGTTGCATGCATTTATATGTGACCACCGTTTCTATACACGGAGCTTTGGCGTGGGTTTTGGCGCACGCGAAGGTTTTTAAATATAACCCATTGTTCTATGTTTTGATACATATGACCATTGCTATATGGGCGCTACATACGACCATGCCTTCTGTATTTATGTGCGCCAGGTTTTTAAATGAAGCCCGTGGATATATTCCTAACCACCATGTGACCACAACCAGGAGAGTGGGGGTGGTTTTAAAATGGTTAGCCTTTTTTTACAATGTGCAAGGTCATATGACCTCTATGTGCCCAGGTGCTAGGCGGTTAGGGGCTGGCATGTCCATAACCATCCTACAGTTTGCACCATTGGCGCGGTTGCATCTGGTGCTGGGTTTTCACGCTATTTATTGCGTGTGTGCCAGGTTCATTCAACAAGGGTGTGTTTTGTAGATGCAAAGACAACAAGCTTGAAGGAAGAGAATGACAGGAGGCCTATCTTCTTCATTATTTGGTCGATTGAGGTGCCGTAAAAGCCCCGTTAGGGGTTTTTGGACGTCCTGAATCTATTGGCACTATTATCAAGGCCATTTGAAGACTTATTTTGTATGATTTTATCCATTGAGGTTTCAGCAAGCTCTAGGGAGTTTGAAGCCCTCATTGATTGAGGACATGTTTTGGTGAGCCTATGTTTGTTTTCTGTGAATGAATAATCATTTTTGGCTAATTGTTATGCTTTGAACACATTGGGACAGGTTTCAAAGGCTTTTGAGGACTTGTACGTGTGTTTTTTCCAAAGATAAACTCAGGGAAGCTTATGGTCACATGTAGAAGAGGTCATGCCCAGATGAGCCATGATCCGTTTTCAGAGTTCTATTAGTCATTTTTGGGGTTTTTATGTGTTATGATCTCAATGGTACAGTATGTTTTTCCATTGGAGTTGAGCAGCATCTTTTAAAATAACTTTTGACAAATTAATCCCAGAGAGCCAAGTCCATTGATGGAGGCTCAAGGAGATGTATCCCGGAGGGGGGTGAACTCCTTTATCATCTTGTTATTGTTGTGAGTTTGATGGTTTATTTGTTGCAAGTTATGTTGTTGTGTATTTATTGAAAGTACATATTTAACCATTTAAAAGAACATATCCTCACACATAAGCATTTACAAGAAGATACATAAACTTAGCACATAATTTATTTGGCATATTTTAACACATGAAGCAAGGTTATGTAAAGTTTT
This sequence comes from Picea engelmannii, assembly GCA_009831015.1. Taxonomy (NCBI): domain Eukaryota; kingdom Viridiplantae; phylum Streptophyta; class Pinopsida; order Pinales; family Pinaceae; genus Picea; species Picea engelmannii. Next base: position 329,271 of record ML790461.1, on the reverse strand, counting down.
ATTTTAATGAAGTAGAGGGTGCTTGGATAGCATAACAAGCCATCCTTCTATTTTCAGATCAACAAAGGGGCTCATCTCCTAGATTTTGTTGCACAGAATCATGCTTGTTTAATTCTTGAGGGGATGGTCGTCGGTGGATGTATTAATGGTGCATCCCGACGTTATCCCGCGTGGCTCGGCTCTACAACGTGGCACCCCATCCAAGGGTATATAACTAAATACTATTATTTGGTATAGTATTTTAATTTCATGTATAAAGTTAAGTTGAGTGGATATTTAATACCATATGAGTTTAGTCTTAGAGATGATGGAACATATGGGATATTGAGTATATTGGTGATACCGATTGAAAAACATTACCCCCCAAAAAAGTAAAAACATAGAACATTTAAACTATCTTAAAAAATAACTTCTTCATAAATAACATATCTTTCCAAAGATCATTTGATTTTTGAAAATGACAGGTTTATGGAGGAATAAATCATATTTTTAGTGTTTGTGAGCATGTTTAAGTTGTTTTAATTTTTGATATAGTGATTTTCACCTTTAAATAATTTATTTAAAAAAAGTCGACAAAATGCATAATGCTAAGTGGATGATACAACCATATCAAATTAGCCAATGATAAAATTATGATCAATGATATTGATTAAAATTATGATTTTAATGGTTAGAAATGATGACAAAGACAAATATATTGTAGCACAAAATGAAGGAAAAGAAAAACAACACATAAAGACAAAAAATTAACAACAGAAAGAGACACATAAAATTAACATGGTTCACCATACCAAAACACATAAAGAGATAGAAAATTAACAACACACACAAAGATATAAAATTAACATGGTTCACCATACTACGTATGGATACATCCATGGGAATGTGGGTTTTATCCAAACCCTTCTTGAATCACAACCATTTTTTTCGTTACAAGAGGACTATACAAGAAGCTCCATATATAGGTGATCTCATAGTCTTAAACCATCAAGTTGTATTGAAATACAATGGGCATAAAACCACCCATTCCCAATAATCGAGTTGTAACCACCCATTCTCAATAATCGAGTTGTAACCAATGCATATCTTTACTCCCAGATAATCTAAAAATAGATTCGGTTACAAAGTTGCTCATAAAATAATCATAGAAATTATAACTGCCCTTTAAATCGAGCTTCACATCCCAACAATCTCCCACCTTATTCATGCTATGTGAAACGTCCATGCTTAGTGATGTCACATGATTTATTTGGACTATTGTCATAGTTTTACCAAACTAAGAGAATCTCTACATAACTCTAGGTTCTCTTTTGGAACAAACTTGGTAAATTCATATGCACAATCCGTACTAGTATGTATCTTCTCCAACCTCACCTTACACTGTTCAAGGATACTTTGAATAAAGTGATATTGTAGCTCCATGTGCTTTATACATGAATGACATGATGCATTTTTTCCAAATGTATTGCACTTTGTCTATCACTATATAACACAAAGTCCTTTTATCTACTACCCAATTCATAAAATATCCTTTTCAACCACAACATCTCCTTATCCCCTTTTGTGATTGCAATACACTCTACTTAAGTAGTGGAAAGAGTCACCACCTTTTGTAAGCTAGAAATCCAATCGACTGTTACTCTTGTCAATGTGAACGCATACCTTGTTGTAGAGCATCTTTGAAATAAGTCATCAACCATGTTTGATTCTACATATCCTTTCAATTGTGCATCTTCTCCTCTGAACTTAAATACATGATTTGATGTGCCATTCAAATATCTCAAAGTCCATTTCACTACCTACCAATGAATTTTTCCTGAATTACTCATATATCTATTAACCACTCCCACTGCTTAGGAAATGTCTGGTATTGTGCAAATCATTGCATACATAAGGCTCCCAATTTCCGAAGAATAAAATATTCTTACCATGTATTCTTTCTCTTCAAGTTTCTTGGGACACATCTTAGAAAATAATTTGAAATGATTTGCTAAAGGTGTTCTCATTGCCTTAGCATCCTTCATGCTAAACCTATTAAACACTTTTTCAATATATTTTTTTTTGTGATAGTTTTAATTATCTTTTCTTCCTATCTATGATAACTTCCAGTCCAAGGATTTGCTTTGTCGCACCCAAATCCTTCATTGAAAATATCATAGCCAATTGTTGTTTTAACCTGTTAATTTCATCCATTCTAGATCCTTCAACTAGCATATCATCAACATATAATAATAATAGTACAAATTCACTATTTTCAAAAGACTTATAATAGACACAATGGTTAGATTTGTTGATATTATGGTAGCTTCGAAAGGTATGAACCTCCATTGTGACCTATGACGAGATTAGAATATTCCAGAAGGAAGCAAAGAAATGAATGTAACCCTAGACGAGATGTCGTCTAAAGAAAGATAATTAATATGAATTAATTAGTACCCAGAAGGAGAAGTCAGCCCAGGCAAGTCTTCCAGGAATACTATAAATAAAGGGCGTCAGTCTCTCATTTGTCATATTCTCAGAATTGCAGAAGTCACTTGTGTGCATTGTAGTATGCCAGTTTTGTGCGCAAGTTCTGGGGAAGGTGTTGCACCAATTTCTGGGTTGGACTATCTGATTAGCTTTGGTTACTTTCTTACTTGGTGCATTATCCTTTCTTGGCTATTGATTGCTACCAGGATTATTCTCTGTCAAAGTCAAGGCGCTCGGAGGGTGGCTTCGGCCTATGGTTGGGTGACAATAGTGATATTGTCAATTGTAAAACGAGCACAATCCTTCATATTCTAACAGGTTATGGGTGCACACCTCCTTCATTTAGTCTAAACGCTGGAAGGAAACATAGCCATTAGGATATTGAGCTCGTTGAGGAACTTTCAGTAGGGTTACTAGCAGGACAAACTTCCAAGACACTGTCGCTAGGGTTACTAGCAGGAGTAGTTGCAGAAACCCTAATTTCATATCTGACACCTTGTGATGGAGCATCTCGCTCAAGGAGAAGATATTCAGATGTGTCCTAGTTCACCGCACCTTTTGGCTCTCTCAGAAGACATAAACATCAGAGTTGAAGTTTTGGATCAAGGCATGACCAACTACCAGTCAACTAAAGACATGAGTGAAACAATCAGTCTTCTACACTACTCATCACTCACTGAAAAGATTGAAGATGACATGTGGATAATCGATAGTGGAGCTTCTAGGAACATGACTGGAGATCAAGCCAGACTCTCAAATCTAAATGAGAATAAGACATCGTACAAGGTAGAGCTTGGAGACAAAAGCACTTACCCAGTCGAAGGATTTGGACAAGCCTCCGTCAAGTTGAAAACATGCAACAATGTTTACTTAAGCAATGTTTTATATGTACCTGGATTAGAAAATAATCTTGTATCTATATCTTGCCTAGAAGACAAGGGAAACATAATAGCTTTCATGGATGGAAAAGTGTTATCATGTCATAAAGACTCCATCATAGAGAATGCTAGGGTTATTGGAAGTCATAAAGGAAATCTGTATAGACTACTAGAACAAAACGAAGAAGATCTTGTACATGACGAAGTCAATCCCAATGAACTTTGGCATAGGAGGTACACTCACATTAATTATCAAGCATTACATTTTCTCAGAAAGATGGTTGAAGGAATACTAGAATTGCAGTCCACACATGAAGGAATTTGCAAAGGTTGCGTTGTTGGAAAGAATATCAAGAAACCATTTCCAAGTAGCAGCAATAGATCTAAGGAGATTCTAGATCTAATACACTTAGATGTTTGCGGTCTGATGCCAGTCAGATCTATAGGAGGATCTCTTTACTACGTAATCTTCATAGATGATTATTCAAGAAAGACTTGGTTATATCTACTGAAGACAAAAGACGAAGTATTTAGCAAATTCCAATAATTCAAAGCAGATATAGAAAACCTCACGAACAAGAAGATCAAGACATTAAGAACAGATAATGGAGGAGAATACACCTCGAAGGAATTCGTTGCATTCTGCAAATCGACATGGATTAGGAGGGAACTAATTGTTCCTCGTAATCCTCAACAAAATGGCGTAGCAGAAAGAAAGAACAGATCTATCGAAGAAACAGTAAAGGCACTACTAAATGATCAAGGTTTATCTATGTTCTTATGGGGAGAAGCAGCTATGACAGCCATATACATGCAAAACAGAAGTCCTCGTCGCATATTGAAGGACATGACTCCAGAAGAATCCTTCTCAGGTTAGAAACCTAATGTGGAAGACCTAAGAATATTTGGATGTCCTATTTACTCTCACATTCCCAAGGACAAAAGGAATAAACTAGAACCCTTGGGAAAGAAGGGCATATTCATGGGATATAGCGTTTCATCCAAGGCTTATAGAATCTATATTCTAGAACAACATAAGATCGAAGTCAGTAGAGACGTGACATTCAACGAAAAGATGGCTTTCAAGAAATCCATAGAAGAAATGATAGAAGAAGAAGAGATTGAAGAACCTAATGAAGAAATCACAGAAAACGAAAATGACGAAAAGGAATAAACTGATCATCCTATGAAACCATGTGAAAACATTGATTCAGATATCGTACCTAAGACCAAGAAACGACCAGCTTGTCTTGAAGCTACCTTAGAAGACGCAGAAAGACTCAAGGTTCTAGAAGGAACATTTAGAAAGAGTGAAAGACCTAAAAGATTCTCAAGTTATGTAGCTTACATGACAAATCTTCTAGATGAAGAACCTACAACATTTGAAGAAACAGTTCAAAAGGAACAATGGAAAGAAGCTATGACGGAAGAAAACCAATCCATTATGAAAAATTGAGGTATGGGAAATCGTACCTAGACCTAAAGAAAATTCAGTGGTAACTTCAAAATGGGTATACAAGATCAAACATGCAGCAGACAGATGCATGGATAAATACAAGGCAAGATTCGTAGCTAGAGGGTTCTCCCGGAAGGAGGGAGAAGATTACGACGAAACTTTTGCTCTGGTGGCTAGATATACTTCCATCATAGCTATCATATCTCTTGCCACTTACATGGGATGGAACTTACATCAGATGGATGTAAAGAGAACTTTCCTCAATGGAGCTATTGAAGAAGAAGTATATATTGAACAACCTCAAGGGTTTGAGGTACATCCCAGAGACACTCACGTTTGCAGATTAAAGAAAGCCCTATATGGACTCAAGAAAGCTCCAAGGGCTTGGCATGCCAGAATGGACAACTATATAATGAGACTTGGTTTCTCCAAGAGTCATGCAGATCCAAACCTTTACTACAAAGTCGTGGACAATGCACCTGTAATTCTACTACTATATGTTGACGATCTATTCATAACAGGTGAAGAGTCTCTCATCATCTAGTGCAAGAAGGAACTAGCTTCTGAATTTGATATGAAAGATCTAGGTCTCATGCATTATCACTTGGGACTAGAAGTATGGAAGAAGCGTGGTGAAGTATTCCTTGGACAAGGAAAGTACGTAATAAAGATTCTTCAGAAGTTTGGAATGATGGATTGTAAATCCATGGATACTCCTATGACTACAAATATAAGAAAAGTAAGTGATCCAGATTCTTATCCAGTAGATCCATCTCTATATCGACAACTAATTGGGTCATTGATGTATTTGGTAAATACTCGATCAGACATTTTCTTTGCCATGAATACACTAAGCCAGTTCCAAGTGGAACTGAGACATGAGCATTGGATAGCTGCAAAGCATGTCTTAAGATATATTCGTGGGACAATAAACTATGGCTTGAGATATACCGCATCCAGCGATATACATCTTCATGGAATCACAGACTTAGATTGGGCAGGAAGTGCAGAAGACAGAAAGAGTACTTCAGGTATGTGTTTCATCTTGGGCTCCGCTATGATATCTTGGGGTAGCAGGAAACTGAATTTTGTCGCACTCAGCACAACAGAAGTATAATATATTGCAGCATGTGAAGCATGCATAGAAGCAATATGGCTAAGGAAGTTAATCTCTGATTTATTTGATCAGATTCCATAATCGACCATAATACATTGTCATAATCAGAGTTGTAGAATATTATCAGAACATCCTGTGTTTCATGAAAGGTCGAAACACATTGAGATCAAATACTACTTTATTCGAGATAAAGTCCAGGAAGGAGAGGTAAAGCTCGAGCATATCCCCACAGACGAGCAGACAACAGACATCCTGACAAAGCCTCTATCCAGAATAAAGTTTGCATATTTCCGAGAGAAGATGGGGATCGTGGAAATAGCTCCCTTAACTGAAAGGGAAGAAATGACTCTCCAGGTTGGGAGGGAGAACTGAAAATATTATTGAAGACATTTATTTTTGAGATTGAAAAATAGTCCAGCTTGGGAAAATTCTTTCATGTTCAGAAAGTGGATTGAGATTTCTGATGGACATCGATTTCCCATTGTGGTTAACATGGGAAATGGTCCAGATTGTTGATGTATCATAAACAACGAATTCCCATTATGGTTAACATAGAGAGTGGTCTAGGGAAGTCTCTCTTCTTGAGGGTTACTCAAGAAGATTGTCCCGCCTCACCGGACAGTGATTTCTCATTGTGGTTAACATGAGGAATGGTTTGTTTTGAATATTGATACATGACAGTCTTTTCCTCTTGTGGTTAACAGAGGAAATGGTCCGGACAGTCATTCCTTAGGGTGTATTCATTCTCTCCAAGTTGCACTTTGTTTAGTGTCGGAGGAATGGCCCAGGGTGGGGAATGGTCCAGGCTCAACAATCAGGGACAGACATTCCTTATGTAAGATTCATTTTCTCCAAGTTACACTTTATTTAGTGTCAGAGGAATGGTCCAGGCTTAGAAATCAGGACAATCATTCTTCCTTGTTTGAGAAGACCCATCGTTGATGTTCTACACTAAGGGAAGATATTATTTCAGATCTCACAGATGTGAGTGAAAGATTGTCCCGGATGATTCAGTTTATCTTTAACAATATTTTTTATGCAGGTTGATAACAGATGATTGTTATGGAGACTGCCTGTCTCCAGACAGTAGAGATATGCTACTGTGGCGGATATGTTCCACTATTTGTGACTATGTGTCACGGTTTGAGTAGTTGTGTACTATTGTGGATAAAGAAAGTTGTGTTGTATCAATTGATATTGTACTTGTGTCATGGAAATTATCCAATTGGATAATAATGACGGTGCTCGTGATGCTACCAATTGAATGGTCTGTTTGTGCTCAAGACCATACCTCCCTAGCTAGGAGGGAGTGTTGATATTATATGGTAGCTTCGAGAGGTATGAACCTCCATTGTGACCTATGACGAGATTAGAATATTCCGAAAGGAAGCAGAGAAATGAATGTAACCCTAGACGAGATGTCGACTGAAGAAAGATAATTAATATGAATTAATTAGTACCCAGAAGGAGAAGTTGGCCCAGGCAAGTCTACCAGGAATACTATAAATACAGGGTGTCGGTCTCTCATTTGTCACATTCTCAGAATTGCAGAAGTCACTTGTGTGCACTGCAGTCTGGCAGTTTTGTGCACAAGTTTTGGGGAAGGTGTTGTGCCAGTTTCTGGGTTGGACTATCTGATCAACTTTGGTTACTTTCTTGCTTGGTGCATTATCCTTGCTTGGCCATTTATTGCTACCAGGATTCTTCTCTGTCAAAGTCAAGGTGCTCGGAGGGTGGCTTCAACCTATGGTTGGGTGACAATAGTGATATTGTCAATGGTAAAACAAGTACAATCCTTCATATTCTAACAAGATTCACATCTGGATAAATTTTGTTCAGCCGTAAATGAATCAAAATTTAAATACTATTTCCTTGGAGATTTTTTCAACCCATACAAAATTCTATTTAATCATCACACTAGGTCCTCTTTACCTTTTTCCTCAAATCCTTTTGGTTGCTTCATGTACAACTCTTCCTCCAAATCACCATGTAGAAAATTCGTCTTCGCATCAAGATGCTCCAAATTTAAATCATGAACAATTACTAAACCCAACACTGCTCTAATAGATGTCATTTTTACAACTGGTCAAAAAATATCTTTGAAAAAAATGTCCTTCTTTTAAGCATAACCTTTGACCACCAATCTAGCCTTGTATCACGTATTCCCACCTACTTATTCCTTCAACCTATACACCCATTTGTTTTTGTAATGATTTCCTCTTGGATGGAAGAGGAACTAAATCCCGTGTTGGATTGGACATTAGAGCTTCCATTTAATCCCTCATGGCCTCCATCCATTTTTTTTGTCTTTATCCACACATGCTTCTTCAAACATAGTAGGTTCAGATTCATCAAAAAGTAACAAGTATTGAAGGACATCTGTGTACCTTGTTGGATTCCTACACTCTCTTGTAGACCTTCCAACCTGAGGGATCAACTACTGTCATGTACCCTCTTTAGAAGTCCTATTGGGATGATCATGTTCCTCATCATCATGGAAGTTCTCGAGCTAAGCATGTGCTTGTATCTATGGATGAAACCACACCACTGGTTGTGTTTGATTTATAATCCCCCTTTTTTTTAATAGACCACTTGCATTTGTGATGACTTCTAACGGAACATACTCCTTGGTTGATATATTTTGTTCTTGTATATTTGGAATTACTCTTTCATTGAATATCATGTCCCTGGTTCGTATGACATTCTTGGAAACTGGATCCCATAATTGATAACCATATTTTTCGTCTCATTTCCCAATGAAAATGAACTTTCTAAATATCATGTCAAGATTTGTTCTTTTTCCTATTGGAACATGAACGAAAGATTCACATCCAACCACTCATATATGCTCATAAGATTTATTCTTACCCAACCACTTATCTTATGGGACTTCAAAATCTAATCAAGAGGATGGTCCCCTGTTGATCAGGTACACTATTTCATTTATAGTCTTTGTCCATAACTGATTTCCTAGTCCTACATTTTGCTAGCTTCGATACTAATTTTTTTATTCGATTTCCCTTTTAGCATGACCAAAAGGTCCTTTTGGATCAAAAGAGATTATAGTTACAACTTCCACATTCCAAAATTTTGTCCTAATAATTTCTCGATTCTCCATTTGTTTGTCTCCTCCATTTCTTCAAGTGATCACATAAAACCTCGCTCTAACACTAGTTTTTTTTTTTTTTTGTTAATTTGTGCAGGACCTGCGATTAACCTGTGGCTTGAGAAACCGCGACTCAGGGGCATCTAAGCCGTCAAAATCACCCGGGGATCGCACCCGGCCTGAGCCACACCAACCCTTAACATGGTTGGAT
>ML790461.1:300404-319984 GCA_009831015.1 Picea engelmannii | reverse complement strand
CGGGGATCGCACCCGGCCTGAGCCACACCAACCCTTAACATGGTTGGATTTTTTGTCCCCGCAGGTTTCGAACCGGTGACTTTAACATCACGGAGTGGCTTAACAACACACTCCGTCACCGACTGTCCTACACCTCGGGGATAGCTCTAACACTAGTTGTTATAAATAATAACAAATACAAATATATTGCAGCACAATAAACATAAATGAAGAAAAATAAAAACAACACACAAGAGACACACAAAATTAATATGGTTCACCATATTAATTTCTCCAATATTATTTCCAAATGTATGCAGGTGACCTTAAAATGTAGAAATTTATGTGATTTTTATTGCTTTTGATTGTCTTAAAAAAAGTACACAAGAGACTATACATGGGCCCAATGAATGATCTAAAAACAATTTTGGGATCCTCTAAGGATTTCTCATGTCATTAAAAGGTCAAATTTCATATTTGAGAAAAAAAAAGGCTATGGTATACCTGAATTTATCATTCCAATTCAAAAACATAGAAAAATGGCCATAATTTACTAAAATGCACTCCCAAGTTTGGTCAAGCCTTTCCAAGATTCCTAGCTTCTATCGAAATCATGTTAAACTATACTTAGCCTACCTAAAATACAAAAATTTGCATGGAATAAATATTATGACCATGGATCTTTAGCTTCTAATTACAACACACAGTAAAACACTTTAACATCTCAAAAGCATTTTTCAATCACAAATCTACAGGAAAATATGTCTTATAGCAAAATTAATAAAAACTTCTAGAGAAAATATGAAATACATATCTATGTTAGGATTGAAGGCCGATAAAATAACTGATATAGAGTAAGTTTCCACCTAATCAACGTAGTTCTATGTTGACACCAACCCCTAGCTAGGCTATGATACCACCACAACGAAGAAGGATAATGCATAATTCCCGAGGCAATATTTCCATCTCACAATAAGAAGATTACTAACCAAGTATCTCACTGTTGAATTTTTGAAGACATAACAACTCTTTGGTACCCACAAAACCTACCCCACAAAAGACAAGGAGAGTTCTTCCTTCTCTTCTCAACAACACCTTAGAAATCCCTCCCTCCAATGCTCTTCAATGTGTACATAGAAAGGTCCAAGTTGTTGTTCGTTAACTCCATCACAATTTTCTTAATTATGGGCTCTTCTCAAGGTTTTAATGGTTTCCTTTCACGGTGGTTCCATCACATAGTATGGAAGCCTTCTTTTTCCAAGAAAAAACTCTCTTTTCCTCTCCAAAAATTAGTTCCCTTTTTCCATTCGAATCTTCTCTTCTTTGCATGAGTGAAAACATGGAAAAAAAGAGTCCTAAACCAATTTATTGTTGTGTGGGGGAGGGGGATTTCCCAGAATGTAGGAGGTGGTGGCTTAGATCTAGAATTTGGTTTCATCCACTCCTCTTATATCCAATTTGGACTATATGATAGGCTCAATAAAGTGAAGGTTAATGCCAAGCTGAGTTAAAAAAAATGAAATAGGATTCTAGGCATGTAGAATTCCCTTATACCCCATCACCTTTTCCTTGTTATGGTATTATAGCCTTTGTAGGTAGTCATGTTCAGTGAGTCCTGGTTATTTCAATATAATATAGATATATGGAATGTATACCCATTTTTTTTTCTCAAAAATCCAATTAGAAGAGTGCTTGTATTCAAATTTCCATCTTGGAACATATACCCTTTTAGTCTAGACATCTTCAAAAATTCATCCACAAACATTTGAAGAGATGAAACCACATCAGTGAATCTCTTAGGAGTGATGCATGGATATGTGAGAGTAAATATATTTCTCATAAGGATATAGCTGTTAAATTTTTGGCAATGCATAGATAGGACAGGCCATATCCATGAAAAAATAGGTACACATGCATGAGCTTGCATATAATGAATTTTTCCTCTGAATGTAATGAAGGGATATTTGGAAATTATACTCATTTTTCTACAACATCCTAGTTTAAAGTATGTCTATATTCAAATGCCCATTTTGGAACATATATTCTTTGATAGACACATCTTTAAAGTTGTTATCTTTGATACTTGCATTTGTGAGGGACACAAGGTAGAAGTCCAATAAGATAATCCTTTTTACTACTTTGGCTTCGACCTTGTTGGTCATTTCTATTATCATGGCCATGCAAAAATTTCTCGTAGATGTGTTTATGTAGACAGTGAGGATGGTAGATTGTAGATTTGGGTCACCAAAGGGTCAGGCACTATGACACCCTTGTTTCCCCTAGATTTTAATATTCATGATTAATGATTTCCATGCCATGGTATGCAAAAAATGTAAATGTATTATTGTTTAATTGTCACTACCAAAAACTGATTGTGGGGTTGAAGCCTTGAGTACTGACCATGATACCACTAGAGGAAAGAGTGAGGGAACATAGAGAGGGGTTCACCATGCTAAGATGACCCAATCCTCCTTGCTGAAATATTTGATTTGGAATAATATTCCTTAACATGATCCCAAGAAAAATCAGTTAATGAGAAAAGGACTGGTGGAAGAGCAACCAACCACCCCAATGAATGGAAGTATGGAGGGCCTGGCTAACACAACAAGAAAATGTCAGCCAAAGGTACTCAAAACACCATTCCACAAACCCTGAGGTTGACTCCAGTTTCCTTCTGGCAAAAGGAAGGGGAGATGTTGAGAAATTTTTGGATTTCATGCAAGAGACACAAGAGGCTATAGGAAAGGGAAGGAACAAGTGAGTGAAATGGGGGATTCCCAAAATAATGGCCTCAAAGGATGGATGAAAGAGGGTGCATCTTGGATATGAAAAGAAGAAGAACTAGAGGAGAGTTGGGAATTGGAGGAAGAAATATGCTGCGAGAGAATGCATGAGGGAGTGAAGAAAATTCCTTGGTGGTATCATGGCTTGGCACAGGGGTTTCCTGCATCCGAGGTGATTGAGCATGCAAAGCTTATGGTTGGGTGGACAGGAGAACACCCACAGTCAGTTGGATGGCTACATATTGTGAACAGATAAGTATCCCATATACTCTGTGTAATAGAATTATTTGTTTGATTGGATGCATCTATAGAGTGAAGGTTAATGACAAGATGAGTTAATAAAATGAAATAGGATTCTAGGCATGTGGAATTCCCTTATACCCAGTCACCTTTCCCTTGTTATGGTATTATAGCCTCTTTAGGTGGTTGTTCTCAGTGAGTCCTGGTTATTTCAATATAATAGAGATATATGGAATGCATACCCATTTTGTTTTCTCAAAAATCCAATCGGAAGAATGCTTGCGTTCAAATGTCCATATTGGAACATATACCCTTTGAGTCTAGACATCTTCAAAAATTCATCCACAAACATTTGAAGAGATGAAACCACATCTGTGAACCTCTTAGGAGTGATGCATGTATATGTGAGAGGAAATATAGTGCTCATAAGGATATCTCTGTGAAATTTTTGGCAATGCATAGATCAGGGATGATTTTAAGGATGGAAATTTATTTTAAAATGTAGAAACCTTGGCGAATCTTACTAATCATTCATATGCCAACTATAAATGTTTGGCAGTATTTTTGTAAAAATATTCAAATTTCTATGTATTTTATATAGTTTTTATAAAATTTTGGCGATTTTTAAGGTAAAATAATTTCATCCTATAGAATTTGGGCGAATCATTTTTAAAATAACGAATCTCGTTTTTGGAAAAACCATGGAAAATTAGCCCATGAGTGAAATTTAGCCCCTAAAATCATCCATGGCATAGATAGGACGGGTCATTTCCATGAAAAAATAGGTACACATGCATGAGCTTGCATATAATGAATTTTTCCTCTCAATGTAATGAAGGGATATTTGGAAATTATAGTCATTTTTCTCAAACATCCCAGTTTGAAGTATGTCTATATTCAAATGCCCATTTTGGAACATATATTCTTTGATAGACATATATTTCAAGCTGTTAGCATTGATACTTGTGTTTGTGAGGGACACAAGGTAGAAGTCCAGTAAGAGAATCCTTTTTACTACTTTGGCTTCGACCTTCTTGGTATTTCTATTATCATGGCCATGTAAAAATTTCTCGTAGATGTGTTTTTGTAAATAGAGAGGATGGTAGATTGTAGATTTGGGTCATGAAAGGGTCAGCCACTGTAACACCCTTGTTTCCCCTAACTTGTAATTATTCATGATTAATGATTTCCATGCCATGGCATGCAAACAATGTAAATGTATTATTGTTTAATTGTCACTACCAACAATTGACTATGGGGTTGAATCCTTGAGTACTGGCGATGATAACACTAGACGAAAGAGTGAGGAATCATAGAGAGGGGTTCATCATGCTAAGATGACCCAGTCCTCTTTGTTGAAATATTTGATTTGGAATAATATGCCTTAACCCGATCCCAAGAAAAATTAGTTAATGAGAAAATGACTGGTGGATGAGCAACCAACCACCCCAATGAATGGAAGTATGGAGGGTATCGCTAAGACAACAGGAAGATGTCAGCCAAAGGTACCCAACATACCATTCCACAACTCCTGAGGTTGACTCAAGTTTCCTTCTAACAGAAGGAAGGGGACATGTTTAGAAATTTTGGTATTTCATGCAAGAGACACAGGAGGAGATAGGAAAGGGAAGGAATGAGTGTGTGAAATGGGGGATGCCAAAGATAATGGCCTCAAAGGATGGAGGAAAGATGGTGCATCTTGGATATGAAAAGAAGAATAACTCGAGGAGATTTTGGGAATTGGAGGAAGAAATATGTTGCAAGAGAATGCACGAGGGAGTGAAGAAAATTGCCTGGTAGTATCATGGCTTGGCATGGGGGTGGCCTGCAACTGAGGTGATTGAGCATGCAAATCCTATGGTTAGGTGGAAAGGAGAACATTCACAGTCAGTTGGCTGGCTACATATTATGAACAAATAAGTATCTCATATACTTTATGTAATAGAATTATTTGTTTGGTTGGATGCATGTAAGTATATGGTATGGCTGGTTAAGAGTGTGAATTTTTATTCCTTGACGAGTTCGTGAACTTGAAATAAATAGAGAAAATGTATTGTTTGTTATATCATTTAGTTGTACTCATTAATGGTTATGCCTATTGGAGGATTGAACTCCTATATTATTGTAAGTGTCAGTGTGGCTATCTATCTATCTATCTATCTATCTATCTATCTATCTATTTATCTATCTATATATATATATATATGAACCAGTGTGTCGCGATGCTTGGATCCAAGAAACAAAGGAACCTTGCGAGGTACGATCAAATAAAGGATTCCTTGATGGGAAATGTAATACCTTGGACCCAGGTAAGAGCTCTTGACAAACTTAGAAGTCTTGAAAAGAGTTGAAGAAAACCCTTGTGAAATTTGGCTAAGTCTCGAACTGAACTATTGAGCTAGAGAAAACTCTTTTTTGCCTCGAAGGATAATGGTTGTCAATTTGTCACGACGGTTAGATTTGGACCCTCAGTTAGTGTAGGAGCAGGATTATATCTCGGATATCGATCTAGCGAGATAATATATCCTAGTCGTTCATCGCAGGGTACCATTTGGAGTAAGTTGTAGTCCCATAGGAATTGCACTTTGAAGGAGGGACTCCGAGGACAGATATGGACCATTGATCGGGACCTGAGAAATATTTGATCCTATCCATTTATCATGGGGTGCCAATCATAGTAAATCACGAAGATGATCTCCAACGAGGAGGCTCCAAGGGAATGTCTAGACCGTTGATCATAGCCATGGTTAGATTAAATCTTAGTCGTCGATTTGTTGTAAGGGCCTAACATGTTCCTTGGTAAATAGAGACAAGGGCATGACGTAAACCCAACCAACGTACTTGGGGAACATGTCAACACATAGAAGATCGAAATAGATTCCCTATGATTACGTGTAGACCCACCTCATCCCACGTGTAACGATGTGGGTGGTGCCACGTGTTAAGAAAATTTTGTGCCACATGTCACAGCGTTTTGTCCCTTTAGAGGCTGAGTCCTTTGGGTACAAATGTGCCACGTGTCATACTAGGCGACTACTACATGTGGAAACATATGCATAGGTGGTAGGTACATGGTGGCCTCAGATGCCAGGTGGAAACCAATGTGTACAGAAGGGGAAATCTATTAATTTGCAATTCGTAGGATGTACTACATGTGGAAACATATGCATAGGTGGTAGGTACATGGTGGCCTCAGATGCCAGGTGGAAACCAATGTGTACAGAAGGGGAAATCTATTAATTTGCAATTCGTAGGATAGGACAAGTACAAGCCTCGTCAGTTTCTTACTTGAGGACAGGTGTCTTATTCCTTGTTGTTAGATCTCTGGTGAAGAGATATTGACCATTCATGGTAGGGTGCTATTCAGAGTGAGTTATAGATATACACTCTGATGAAAGAGCTCCGAGACGAGATCTAGATCGTTGATTTGTCGAGATCAAAGGATCTCCAAGATGTAATCATGAATGTTGATATATTGAGATCAAAGGATCTCCAAGATGTAATCATGAATGTAGATATGTTGAGATCAAGGGAGCTATGATATGCAATCATGAATGTTGGTCTATCGCGATCATGGGAGCTCTGAGATGCAATCACGACTATTGATTTGTCGAGATCGATGGAGCTTTGAGAGGAGATCCAGACTATTGATCTGCCAAGATAAGAGGGATTTAGCGGATAATCTGGGTCATTGATATTTAGTTAAGGGAACCTTCTTTTGAGCATAGAAGGTGCCACGTGTTGAGCATAGAAGGTGTCATGTGACATAGTGATTTGGAAACTGTAGGTGAGATTCTATGAGAAATATGAATGCCACATGTCATGGTGATGGTGCCATGTGTCATGCATAGATGACGTCATATGTCAAGAGGATTTGGAACATGTAGGTGAAAATCCAAGAATATCTGGGTTGTTCGTCGAAGTTTGAAAGGATGGAAAGGTCATGTGTCGGCCAAAATTGTCAACGATGATATAGTCATCAATGACACAATGAGAGTAATTGAACCATTGTTGGGAGAGAGAGATCTTTGTCGTTGATTTCCTCGAGATTTGTTTGAGAGAGGTGGACGTCACGATGATTTGAGGGTGACAGCATGGACGCTAGTGCGATTAAGTAGTGATAAATGCCACTACGTAATTTGTCGATGAGGCAAGGAAAATCCCATTAGGCGAGGAGGTCCTCCATGCCTTTGTTTTATTTTGGGACGTTGGATCCGCGGGCCAATGAATTTGGATCGTTGATACAGATGTATTGTCATTGGGGTTCAAAGGGGACCTATTAGGAATTGTTAAGAAACGTCGACGACGACAAAAGGAGGACTAATCTGGACCGTCATTTAGAGTGGGTTGAAGACACAGTTTGAACCGTTGATCTGTCATGAGTCCCTCCATCAACTTTAAGGGTGAGAAGTGGATGCGCAATTAACCGTTGGACAAGTTGGTGTAATTGAATTACTCAAAGTCGTTAGATGATCGACATGAGGACTGTCAAATCTGGCATAGGCCCAATTAATGGATCCTTTTCGGAAGTTTTGGTTGAGGTCTTTGCAACCCATGGGATTAAAATCCCAATGACGACGATGATGTGAGGTTCCTTGGAATCAGAACCATGGATCATAGAACCATGTAGTAAGCACCACGCTAGAGCCATGATTGTGCCACGTCGGATGACACATGGGATAGGAAGCCACGTGGATTCCATGTGGCAGTGAGGTGGCACTTGGCCAATGAAGGCCAAGAACTTTGGAAGGTCATAACTTTGACTCTGAGATCAGATTTGGGCATACTTACAGTCATTGGAAATATCTTAACAAGCAGGAGACGTTGGTGCCCTCGAGAACAGACATTGATATGGTTAATGAAAAGCAAAATTTATTACCCCGTTCCATTAAAAAGGTACTTAGGGGGTCAGGTGTGATGCAACCACAAAGTTAACAATTGAATTTGTCGTTGAGCCATTTTATAACCCGAATCTACAATCAAGAACAACACAAAAAGATTTTGCAACAAACCCAAGGCAATCTTGCACTGTTGTGTGGTCGATGTTGAATTTTCTTATTTACTCTAAATTTTTTTTTATAAGCACAACATTGTGTGACATTTAAATTCCTTTTCGATGTATTTTTCTCCACCATAACCAAACTCATGGAAAATTTTGGTGTGAATGAGTTATACAAACAAAAATTTAATAGAGAAACTGAA
The DNA here is from genome assembly GCA_009831015.1 of Picea engelmannii. Lineage (NCBI taxonomy): Eukaryota > Viridiplantae > Streptophyta > Pinopsida > Pinales > Pinaceae > Picea > Picea engelmannii. The sequence goes on along the minus strand of ML790461.1, from coordinate 311,780 downwards.
TAAAGAGTCTACTAGAAGATTAACTGCCTTTAGGAAGAGTCATTAATGCAGATATGTAATAAACAATATTCTCCATTATATTCTTGAATTAATAGAGTTTCCCCAAAATACTTAGCATTAGCCACAAAGTTCATATTTAGTAGGGATGATAAGCTTTGCATTATTTTTTCTAGTTTTAATCACTAGCTAATGAAAAAAGCCTCAAATCTTATGAAAATGATCTATAATTGTTGGGATGTGAAGCCGAATTTAGATGGTGTTTATAATTTCTATGATTATATTATGAGCATCTTAAAACATAATCTATTTTTAGATTATCTGGGTGTAAATATATGGGTTGGTTACAACTCAATTATTGGTAATGGGTGGTTACAACTCAATTATTGGGAATGGGTGGTTTTATGCCCATTGTATTATAATACCACTTGATGGTTTAGGACTATGAGATCTGTGAACCACAAACAAGAAGATCAAGACATTAAGAACAGTTAATGGAAGAGAATACACCTCGAAGGAATTTGTTCCATTCTACAAATCGGAAGGGATTAGGAAGGAGATGACTATTCCTCATAAGCCTCAACAAAATGGTGTAGCAGAAAGAAAGAACAGATCTATTGAAGAAATAGTAAAATCACTACGAAATGATCAAGGTTTATCCATGTTATTATGGGGAGAAGCAACCATGACAACAATATATGTGCAAAACATAAGTCCTCATCACATATTGAAGGACATGACTCCAGAAGAAGCCTTCTCAGGTAAGAAACCTAATGTGGAAAACCTAAGAATATTTGGATGTCCTGTTTACTCTCACATTCCCAAGGACAAAAGGAATAAACTAGAACCCTCGGGAAAGAAGGGGATATTCGTGGGATATAGCGATTCATCCAAGGCTTATAGAATCTATATTCTGGAACAACATAATATCAAAGTCAGTAGAGACGTGACTTTCAATGAAAAGATGGCTTTCAAGAAATCCATAGAAGAAACTATAGAAGAAGAAGAGAATGAAGAACCTATTGAAGAAAGCACAGAAAACCAAAATGATGAAAAGGAACAACCTAATAATCCTATGCAACCATGTGAGACCATTGATTCAGACATGGTACCTAAGACCAAGAAATGACCAGCTTGGCTTGAAGCTACCTTACAAGATGCAAAAAGACTCAAGGTTCCAGAAGGAACATTCAGAAAATGTAAGAAGCCTAGAATATTCTCAAGTTATGCAGCATATATGACGAAGCTTCTAGATGAAGAACCTACCACATTTGAAGAAGCAGTTCAAAAGAAACAATGGAAAGAAGCTATGACAGAAGAACACCAATCCATTATGAAAAATGATGTATTTGAAATTGTACCTAGACCTAAAGAAAAATCAGTAGTAACTTCAAAGTGGGTATATAAGATCAAACATGCAGCAGACGGAAGCATGGATAAATATAAAACAAGGTTCGTAGCTATAGGGTTCTCCCAAAAGGAGGGAGAAGATTATGACGAAACTTTTTCTCTGGTTGCTATATATACTTCCATTAGAGCTATCATATCTCTTGTTGCTTTCATGGGATGGAACTTACATCAGATGGATGTAAAGACAACTTTCCTCAATGGAGTAATCGAAGAAGAAGTATATATTGAACAACCTCGAGGGTTTGAAGTACATTCCAAAGACACTCACGTGTGAAAATTAAAGAAAGCTTTATATGAACTCAAGCAAGCTCTAAGGGCTTGGTATGCCAGAATGGATAGCTATCTAATGAGACTTGGTTTCTCAAAAAGTCATGCAGATCCAAACCTTTACTTCAAAGTCATGGAAAATGCACCTGTAATTCTACTACTATATGTTGACGATCTATTCATAACAGGTGAAGAGTCTCTCATCATCCAGTGCAAAAAGGAACTAGCTTCTCAATCTGATATGAAAGATCTAGGTCTCATGCATTATTACTTGGGACTAGAAGTATGGCAGAAGCGTGGTGAAGTATTCCTTGGACAAGGAAAGTATGCAATAAATATTCTTCAGAAGTTTGGAATGATGGATTGCAAATCCATGGACACTCCTATGAGTATAGATATAAGAAAATTAAAAGATCCAAATTATGATCCAATAGATCCATCACTATATCGACAATTAATTGGGTCATTGATGTATTTGGTAAATACTCGACCAAACATTTTCTTTGTCGTGAATACATTAAGCCAGTTCCAGGTGGAACCTAGACATGAGCATTGGATAGTTGCAAAGCACATCCTAAGATATATTCATGGGACATAACTATGGCTTAAGATATATCGCATCCAGTGATATACAACTTCATGGATTTACAGATTCAGATTGGGCAGGAAGTGCAGAAGATAGAAAGAGTACTTCAGGAATGTGTTTCAGCTTGGGCTCCGCTATGATATCTTGGGGCAGCAGGAAACATAAGCCTATCGCACTCAGCACAATAGAAGCAGAATATATCACAACATGTGAAGCATGCATAGAAGCAATATGGCTTAGGAAGCTAATCTCCAATTTATTTGATCAGATTCCAAATTCGACCATAATACATTGTGATAATCAGAGTTGTATAAGACCATCAGAAAACCCAATGTTTCATGAAAGGTCGAAACATATTGAGATAAAATACTACTTTATTCAAGATAAAGTCCAGGAAGGAGAAGTAAAGCTCCAGTATATCCCCACAGATGAGCAGACAACATATATCCTGACAAAGACTCTGTCCAGAATAAAGTTTGCATATTTCCAAGACAAGATGGGGATCGTGGAAATAACTCCCTTAGTTGAAAGGGAAGAAATGACTCTCCAGGTTGGGAGGGAGCACTGACATATTATTAAATTGAGGACATTCATTTTCAAGATTGAAAAATAGTCCAACTTGGGTAGATTCTTTCTTGTTCGAAAAGTGGATTGAGATTTCTAATGGACAAACATTTTTCAGTTCGGAAAATGGTTCAGATTGTTGATGTACCATAGAAAGAGACTTCCCATTGTGGTTAACATGGGAAGTGGTCTAAGGCAGTCTCTCTTCTTGAGGGTTACTCAAGAAGACTGGCCTGCCTCGTCGGACAACTATTTCTCATTGTGGTTAACATGAGGAATGGTTTGTTTTGGAGGTTGGTGTAGGATAGTCATTTCCTCTTGTGTTTAACATGGGAAATGGTACCGACAGTCATTCCTTAGGGTAGATTCATTCTCTCCAGGCTGCACTTTTTTTAGTGCCAGAGGAATGGCCCAGGGTGGGGAATGGTCCAGGTTCAGCAATCGAGAACAGGCATTCCTTAGGGCAGATTCATTTTCTCCAGGTTACACTTTGTTTAGTGTCGGAGGAATGGCCCTGGGTGAGGAATGGTCCAGGCTCAGAAATCAGAACAATCATTCTTCCTTGCTTGAGAAGAATAGTCCAGATAGCTCATCATTGATGTTCTACTCTGAGGATAGATACTCTTTCAGAGCTCACAGATGTGAGTGAAAGAATGGCCCAGATGATTCAGTTTATTTTATAACAATATTTTTTGTGCAGATTGCTATCAGATGATTGTTATGGAGACTGCCTGTCTCAAGACAGTAGAGATGTGCTATTGTGGTGGATATGTTCCACTGTTTGTGACTATGTTTCACGGTTTGAGTAGTTGTGTACTATCATGGATAAACACAGTTGTGTTATATCAATTGATATTGTACCAGTTGTCATGGAGATTATCCAGTTGGATAATAATGACGGTGCTCATGATACTACCAGTTGAATGGTTTGTTTGTGCTCAAGACCATTATCAGTTATACCTCCCTAGCTAGGAGGGAGTGTTTATATTATGATAGCTTCGGGAGGTATGAACCTCCATTGTGACCTCTGACAAGATTAAAATGTTCCGGAAGAAAGAAAAGAAATGAATGTAACCCTAGAAGAGATGTCGGCTGAAGAGAGATAATTAATATGAATTAATTAGTATCCAGAATGAGAAGTCGGCCCAGGCAAGTTTTCCAGGAATACTATAAATACAGGGCGCTAGTCTCTCATTTGACACACTTCTCAGAATCACAGAGAGTTACTTCTGCGCATTGCAGTCTAGCATTTTTTTGCGCAAGTCCTGGGGAAGGTGCTACGCTAGTTTTGGGTTGGACTCTCTGATTAGCTTTGGTTACTTCTTGCTTGGTGCATTATCCTTGCTTGGCTATTGGATTGCTACCAGGATTCTTCTTTCTGTCAAGGTCAAGGTGCTCGGAGGGTGGCTTCGGCCTATGGTTGGGTGACAATAGTGATATTTTCGATGGTAAAACGAGCACATTCATTCATATTCTAACAAGGGGAAAACGACTCACTAAGGTGTAGTAAACCTATGCCTTAGTGTGTCTTCCTCCTTCTTTAGCTCAAAGGGAAGAGTAAAATGGCTAGCTTGAAGAGTGAATGGTAGAGTGTTGCTATGGCAAGGCTCTAACATTTATCTTCAACAAATAAAATGGATTTTAGCATAACTTAGTAGGGACTTGAAACAAGGACACCAACATGTGCTTATTGCCTAGGGTTTAATCCAACAAATTTCATTAAAATGCAAGTAAAAGATACCATAACCATTCAAATAAAAGAAGGATTTCAGAAATTCACTTACATTCATCAAGCATTAATTAAGCCAAACCCTAGTTTTAAACCTTCCACCAAGAAAATGCAGAAAATATCCAAGAAAAGCCTCCTTCAACAAGTGTGCATCAATAATTTCAGCCCAAAACCCTAAAGGAGGGCACAAATTTCAGACCTCACACAAGTGTGAGTGAAAGATGATGAGAAAATGAGAGCTAAAACCCTCAATTTATACCATACCAATGACCTTAATTTAATTTTAGGTCACCAAAAGGTCGACATGGCCAGAATACATAATAATACTATTTTTACAATGTCATAATAAAACCCTAATCAAACAAATAATGAGGACGTCATGCCCTTTTAGGGTGACGTTATCCCTTTCTAAGTCAATGTTGGCCTCCTGGAGAAAAACGTTAGGCCTCCTTGGGCCTCTGAAACAAGCCACACGTGCCACACGTGCCACAACTGCCTCCCAAAACCTCCAAAAATGTTGGATGGTGTCATGAATGTCCTGGGTGACGTCATGGCCTTCCAAGGCCAAAGTCCTGATGGAAAAGGCACAACCCCCTGGGTATAGGTCTAATTAGTTGCCTGTGGTGGAACGTCCTCCTCTACCCTGGTGCACACCCTCTGACCTATATTTTCCCCCTGTTGGGGTCTCAACATTCATCTGGTGGTCTCTCAGACCCATGGAGGTTCGAACTAATCATCTCCCCATGTGTACCTATCCAGTATGGTACTTGTCGGTTGGGTATGATCTTTTACATCAATAGATATGCCCTCCACGGGCTCATAAGTCACATGGATCATAGCAATGTCAATCACATCTAATCATCAATTTTATTAAACATGTGCATAAAATCCCTTTTACTCAGTTAAGTGCTCAAAGACATTATACAAATTTGCAAGCCAAGTTTGGAGAAAGTGAAAGGGTGTCCTATTTGGCTAGTGTTCACTAGAAGTGGGATGTTTCCGGGAGAAATCAATTCCAATTCATGTTAATGGATGAGGTGGATAAGGGATGTTTGTACAAGGGGTGCAATGATAGCAGGGAAATGCATGGCTTACCTGTGGGTGCCTCTGTAGAGGGTGAGTTGCACCTGTCCTGTATGCAAATGTTTCCAAGCCCATTCATGCCTTTTATCTTTATTCTTTATTTCTTTTTCTTTCAAGAAGCTAATAAGGGGACACTGCCCTGGCATGGTGACCAGTGGTGGCAATGTTACCCACAAGCATTTTCACGAAAATGAGAAGGTTGGCTCATGATGAGACCCCCTTTCTCTTGGCTATGCCACCAAGAGCCACTCCCCTGGCGTGGTAACCAGCTGCTAGTAGTGTCATACTGCTAGATTCCCATGGACCTAATAGGTTGGCTCGTGATGAGACCCCCTATCCTCTGACTAGGTATTGTTTTGTTATTTTTTATGGGTCCCTTTGTTTCTTGCTGAGAAGACTTTTACTGCTTTTTCAAGGATCCTTGGGCGAAGCATCTCGAGATCTTATTTTTTAGGATTTTATCTTTTTCCAGTTGCTTTTACCCTCTGGGCCTTTAGCCCCTTCTTCCCACAAGGTAAGGTGCAACCCTTAATTAATTTTCCAACCCAATGCCCAGACCAGTGTAATGAGATGGATGAGTGGGAGTAAGATGGAAAGTGGTAAGTATGATGGGAGCGGATGATGAATTTTCATGAATCACCCCAGTGGAAACTCAAAACCTATGGGCACAAGATTACTAGGGCATCCTTTCATTCCCCCCAGACATGGTCAAGTGAATAAGTATAAGATCCAAGCACTTGTTAGAAACAAAAAGAACTAAATGCACATATTCCAAGGTTTTGAGGATCAAAGTGACACATACCATGACACCTAGACTCATTACCTCATGGAGAAAGATCCATCTCTGCTATAGGACTAGGCTGAGGTGATGGATGCTGCTACTGCTGACAAGGTGGAGGCGATGAAGTAAAGAAAGGATGGGCCCTCTAGGGCCATGCTCAAGTCGATCTGGCTCTCGTTACACCATGTCTAGGACCTGTGGGCCTCGAGACATAATCTCCTTAGTTATCCCTAAAGTGGGGGATAACATGGACCACTTTTGATGGCGGTCGTTCTACAACTTTCGTTGTGTCTGTATGAACTGCAGAGGCTTTTGATCAGTGTGGATGATTGTCTTCTTTCCCAAAATGTAATGTTTCCATTGACGGAAGGCTTGCATAATGGAATACGTTTCTTTGTCATAGGTGGGGTATTTCCGGACAGTATCTGAGAGTGTCTCACTATGGTATTCTACTAGATGATTGTGTTGAGTGATAATTACACCTACAACATAGTTGGAGGCATCCAATCTCGAATGATTGTTGCAGATCGTGTAAGGAGAGTACTGGAGATGAGCACAAGAGATGATTTAGATCATCAAATCCTTGTTGTTGTGCCTGCCACCATGCAAACTTTTCCTTTCCACCACCCTTGGTTACTTGGCTGAGGGCCCATGCAATATGGGAGAATCCCAACATGAACCTTTGGTAGAATTTGGCAAGTCCCAAGAAGATCTGAAGCTTGGTTAGTGTGGTCAGGGATAGCCAGTCACGAATGACTTGGATCTTATCTAGATCCACATGTACCCCATGCTAATAAAAAATATAGCCCAAGTATTGGATCATGTTCATGCCAAATGAGCATTTTTCCAAGTTGGCATATAGCTTGTGATGCTGCAGAGTGCCCAAAACCTGTCGAATATGTTGCATGTGCTCCTCCCAATTTCTGTTGAAGATGAGGATTTCATCCATATATACCACCACAAAAGAGTTGGTGAAGGGTCTCAATACATCATCCATCAATCTCATGAAATTTACTGGTGCATTTGTTAAGCCAAAGGGCAGGACCAGCCATTCGAAGATACCTTTATATTTGAAAGTTGTATTCCATACATTAGTTGGCTCGATGGGAACCTGTTGGTAGCTATACTTTAGGTCAATCTTACTGAAGAAATTTTCCCCCTTGATTTGGTCAAGAAGGTCATCAATTCGGGGAATTGGGTACCAGTTCCTAACTATGATTTTGTTTAATGCTCTGTAATCAATGTAGATCCGTCAGGTCTCATTTTTCTTCTACACCAGCACAATCGGGTTTCCACAAGGGGAGGAGTTGGGTTGGATGTGCCCCTTCTTATGCAACTCTTGGATCCGACGCTTAATTTCATCATTTTTAATAAGTAAGCGACGTTATACTGGTTCATTAGGCAGCGTTGCATCGGGGGTTAGATCAATTGGATGCTTGACTTGGAAGTGCGTCAGTACCCTTGTGGGTGAGGAGAAGATGTCTTTGTACTCTTCCATGATCCCATCCACTTTATTTTGCTGCAAAGAGAGGATCTGTCTTCTAAGAGAGCCAAAAGGTGTGCTGAACTAGGGCGCATTTGAATATCTTCTCGTTGAGCGAGATGTTCCATCACAAGGTGTCGGATCTAGGATTTAGGGTTTTTGAAACTTCTCCTGCTAGTAACCCTAGCGACGATGTCTTGGAAGTTGCTCCTGCTAGTAACCCTAGCGACAGTGTCTTGGAAGCTGCCCCTGCTAGTATCCCTAGAGAAAGTTCCTCAATGAGCTCAGTATCCTAATGGATATGCTTCCTTCCAGCAGTTAGAATGAATGAAGGAGGTGTGGGCCCATAACCTGTTAGAATATGAATGAATGTGCTCGTTTTACCATTGACAATATCACTATTGTCACCCAACCATAGGCTGAAGCCACCCTCCGAGCACCTTGACCTTGATAGAGAGAAGAATCCTGGTAGCAATCCAATAACCAAGCAAGGCTAATGCACCAAGCAAGAAGTAACCAAACTGATCAGAGAGTCCAACCCATTACTGGCACATCACCTTCCCCAAGACTTGCACAAAAAACTGCTAGACTATAGTGCGCTGAAGTAGCTCTCTGTGATTCTAAGGAGTGTGTCAAATGAGAGACTGATGCCCTGTATTTATAGTATTCCTGGTGGATTTGCCTGAGTGGAATTCTCATTTTGGGTACTAATTAATTCATATTAATTATCTCTCTTCAAACGACATCTCTTCTAGGGTTACATCCATTTCTTTTCTTTCTTCCGGGACATTCTAATCTTGTCAAAGGTCACAATGGAGGTTCATACCTCCCGAAACTACCATAATATCAACACTCCTAGGGTTGATAGGTTGAATCCTTGCCTTAGCAACACTTCAACCATCATATCTCTCTTGTCTTTAGCCCAACCTTTATCATTTCATCCTTCAACTTTTGCAACTAGTTTGACTCCATTTGCCCTAATAACGCACTGATCTAAGAGCTTGTACTTGAGTGATTTTGATCACAACTTCCAAATAATATTGAACAATAATTAACATCTTCTAACCCTAGCCTAGATTAACTTACTATACCTAATGTTGTTGTTATCCATTTGAGTTATACCTATACTTTGCAGCATTTAATCCTTTATTTGAGCAAATTGAAATATTGGCTAGTCGTTGCTTCTAAATGAATGTTGGTATTTGACATTGATGATAAATCGTTATTGCTCATTGTGAATCTTCTTTAGCATTTATTGTGAAGTAATATATCATAATCATTGCTATTTTACATCATTGATTTGCTTCATCAATATTGTTTATCAATTGCTTTATATCAGAAAGTCCTTGATTATATGAAGTACTAACCAGCAATTGATCTTGCACATATATAGTTTTCTTGTTGCTTTGTTCTGGGCAGGTACACTTCTAGTTATCTTTATCTTCATATTTATTGGCTATTTAACCGGACATTCTGATCGATGGTGACTTGTGAGTGGGGGAACTTTTACTTATCCATAAGCCTTTGCCTTCTCAAAACCCCAGGTCACCGGGGACGTCTCCCCTGGGCCTACCACCCTAAAAAGAAAGAGTTGTCATATCGAGGTGACAATGGACATACGATAGTCTCAGTTTAGCCAATTTGTCTTCTTTACCTTTCCTTATTCTTCCAAGTACAAATTTCACGATAATATTCCACGTACCTACAACAGTTCCATCTCAACATCAAGTATAAAACAAGGAGCACAAATCGTGTTGTTGACTTCCTCAATCGCCATCCCATTGTTGCACTCACCACAATGCTCCATTCCTATGGGAATGAGGCATCTGAGTGGCCCCAAATTTATCAACGTGACCCTGACTTCGCCACCAGCTATCATCTCTTGGTTACAGGCACAAATGTGTAATATCCCCACTAGGAATCTTTTTGCAATTTTCTTGGTTGTTTGGTTCATACAATTTGACGAATAGTTTGCAAGCACTCACTTGATATGATAAAAATACTTAAAATTCAAACTCTTTTTTTTTGTTTTATATTCACGCGTACATATAACATCATAACCATAATTTTTGCACACTTTGACAATTACAAAAGGAACATAAATTGTGAACATCAAGTAAACAAACACAATGAAGGAACCTGTCATTAGTTTATGGCTGATATGGCACTGTAGAGGCTTCCTGTAGATGACAACAGTGTTTATCAACTGTTCTGATCCTCAAAATTGAGCCCAAAAATGTCTATCTCATCTCCTAATAGTCCCCACGTAGTCAGCAGTTACTCAGCCTTTTTGGTATCAGTCCCCACGCTTTCCACTGGTAGTTATAGTACTCCAAAATTCGACCCACGAAACTATTTCAGTCCCCACAATATGTAAATCGACTCAAGTGAGGAAGGACCATGTCCCTTCCAGTAGAACTCGCCTCATTCCACTACAAACTCTGCTCGAAACCTTAAAAGTGACCAACATACACATAGCTGAGACACCACATGTAAAACGCGGCCTTACTACTTAGTAAATTCACCCAACAATTAAAGGGATATGACCCACAGTTAATGGTTCACCTAGCAATGAGAGAATGGCTTCCCCACACCAACTAAATCGCCCAAGAGTTAAAAAGGTAGCGCCCTCCAACTTATTACTCAGCCTCAAATGATGAAGTCGACCCACAATAAGGAATAATTCATCCCCTAGCTCAGAAATAGCGCCCAGACTAAAGAGATTCGACCCAAGGAACTCATCCCACTTGGAAAATGGGGCCCATACCTGCATATAAACTATGAGTAAAGAGGATCTCGCCCAAAAAAACTTAGTCGATCTCCCCAATGATTATCACAGCCACAAAATGGAAGACTCAACTGGAAAGAAGATATAACTCAATAACCATGAAGTTCATTAAAGAAATATAAAGTGATCTCTTCCCCAAGTATAGCTAGGGTGTATAGTTTCAACACCGAAACTAGAAGCAATGAAGGTTTTCTCCAAAACCCTGTTGGAAATACTAATACAACTGAGAGGGGGGGGTGAATCAGTTGTATATAAGCTTAAACACTTTTACACCTTCTTAACAATTATTAATATTTCTTCATGTGTTACCAAGCAACATACAGTATATGGACAGTTAGAGTAAAAATCATCAGTCACACATAAAATACACACAGAGACAGATTTTCACGAGGAAACCCATAAAGGGAGAAAACCTCTTCTTCTTCGAAATGATAGGCAGTCTTTTTTCAGTTCTGTACATCATCTATAATTGAGCACCAACTCAATGTGAGGCTGCTACCTCTGTTTTACAAGCTGCAACTTGTTAGAGAGCTCCAACTCTCTGATTTCTCTAGCACCCACTAGAGGGAAGCACCAACTCCCTGAGTATTCCAGCACCAACTGGATGGAAGCACCAACTTCCAGTTACACAGGCTACAACCTGCATAACAGAGAACATCTGTTCTCCCTAGCACCACCCTGCCACCCT
>ML790461.1:236519-287071 GCA_009831015.1 Picea engelmannii | reverse complement strand
GGAAAGCAGGTGTGTCAGGGGAATCATCGTCTTCGAGGAAAGAGGACAAGAGGAAAAGGCATGGCAATGGCAAGAATGCAAATGCGGTGACAAAGAAGGAAGGAAAGCCCTCTTGCAAGCATTGCAAGAAAGAGGGACATGATCAGGACAGATGTTGGCAGTTGCATCCTGAGAAGAGGCCAAAGTGGTTCAAAGAAAAGAAGGGAACGCAAACAGTGGCAACGACATCAAAACCCACAGACTTGGGATCGGATTAAGGTGATGAGTCAAAGATTTCATTGGTTGGTATGACAGGTAAGAATGGTGAAGAAATTGATTGTAGAAGCAACTTGTTTCATATAAGGGTAATCATGTGACACACTAAGATAGACACATTAATCAACAGTGGATCTCAATCTAATCTAATCTCAGAAGAATTGGTTAAGAAATTGGGATTAAAAACACAAACTCATCATAAGCCTTACACACTTAAATGGATGAGAAATCATCATCAGATGCATATAACTAAACAGTGCACAATCAAATTTGCAATTTCATCTAAGTATGTGGACGAAGTAACTTGTGATGTTGTGTCGTTAAGAGAATGTGGAATGATCTTAGGTAGTCCATACTTATTTGATCGTAAGGCAATCTTCTACAGGACAAAGAATCAATATCAATTCACTAAAGCAGGTCATGATTATGTGGTTCATGCTCATCGTGTTAAAGAAAATAGAACACTTCAAACAATGGAACAATTAACGAATGTAGTGCAAGCATGCAACAAGCCAATAATTGTTTCAAATGAAGTAATTGATTTTAAGCAAGAACAAGATATGGTTGTTGAATGGAAAATCAATCATAAGTTGCTTCAAGATAAGCTCATGTCGTGCAAATACTTCAAGTATATCAGTTCTTTTGTAGTCGTCTTTTTGATGCTGTCATTAGCAATGTTTTCTACATGGATGATAGTAGCTTCAGTAAGATGTAACAGGGTTCAAATGGCTAACAATATACTGTCAGTTGTCATGATTGTGTTACAGTTGACCTTGATGAGACAGGTGCACAAGACAGAGTTCAGAGACAGAGAGAAAGTCGGGTGGCCTATCCCGAGCTTGTTGACTGGTCAGTAACCTTTTCGAGACCAAAATGTCTTATTGTGGGGAGGTGTGATCCGAAATCGGATCCAGAAGCCTGACAGGGCTTGAAAAATGCTCAAAAATGAAATTGCTTAGAATCTGACTAAACCAATGCCATTGCGTCTGTCTCGTCTTCCCGATTCTGGCAGTATATTTACTTTGTCAAACGGACTCCGTATGTGAAAGTTATCGCGTTCTGATCGAAAGCCCAAACAGGTAAAAAGTCAAAGGTCAACTGGTCAAAAAGTCAATGATGGCATCAGCATGCTGACTTTGCAGGAGATGACGTGGCACTCTCTGGCTAATGGTGATTGGGCAGGTTCACTGACTAGGCAAACATGTGGCAGGAAACTGGACCAGTCAACAGCTGACAAGTGGCATTAATCCGTCAAATGGGGAGATGCCACGTGGCCCAGTCATGGGCAACCACGTGGCACCGAGTCATCAGTTGAAGTGGCATGTTTCAAAAATTGTTTTGGGGTCCATGGGATTTGAACCCATGACCACCACCAAGCCCAACAACTTAAGAAATAATTCTTTACCAATGCGCCACATTATTTCTTATGTTATAAAACTCACAATATTAAATATATTATATGGTATTATGGCGCATAAAGGAGAGGGTTGGGGGCTAAGCCCCAGCCCGTGGTCGTGTAAACCCCCATATGACCGGGAGTAAAGAGGCGCGCGCCATTAAAGGGGGATGCGCCCATATTATAGTTAGAAAGTGGGTTTATAACCAATTTTTTGGGTTTTAATTATTGTTTAGCCCATTTTTAATGTATTTTCTCCATTTTTGGGAGTTATTGGGTAGTTTTGAAGCCTAAATTCTTGGAGTAAGTTGGAGATGAATAACCAACTTCCCAGCGATATAACCCAGGCCTGTTTGAGGCCATAGGGGGCATTCAGAGCAGAATTATGCTAAGGAGAAGCCAAGCCAAAGCCATTTTGATGCAGAGAAGCTTTTGAGGAGGAGACGTCGTCAGATCATTTCTGGGAGCTCCGGACGTCCGTTTTGCGTGCCGTTTTATTTGCATGGTTCTAGAGATCTGGAAGAACATGACCAGATCAGTCTTGTATCCATTTGGCATTGCAGCAATGTACGTTTGAGATTTTGAACAGAAATAAAGAAGCCTCCCCCACAGAGAAAAGGCCCGGAGACTTAGGCAAAGTTGTGCCGAACTCCGTTATCAATCTGCGTGTTATGGCTTGTTGTTTATTCTTTCATTTCAGATATGCAATTGTATATATGTCTTTCATAATTCCTATTCTTTCCTCATTCTTTCACTAAGTTTCTCAAATGGTTAATTAACGCATGCAAAATTAAAACTCAACCATAAGTCATTAAAAGATCCAACGGATCAGTCGATTCTTTTGTTTAAGGTGGAAAAAGTTAGTGAAGGACATAGCTACCTGAAATTTATTTCCCAACCTCCTGTACTCCTCCAAATAGGTCAAGTAAGAGTCATCCTGCTTTGTTGGCCCCTCCGACTCTACTCTACCACTCAAGAGATTTGGCATGGTGAGTCTGGGTGTCTTGGTGTATAAGTGAGGGTGGATCTGCATGGTAGTGCGAGAATAAGTCCCTTCCCCATTGTTAGAGCCCCTTTCACCATTCTAATTTTGTTTAGGTTTCCCTACTACGATGTTAAGTGCTAGCTTCCCCAATATGTCCATCATCATCTTTTGTCCCTTGGCCAAATTGTTCATCATCTCGAAGAGTTTTCCAATTCATGGGTCTTATTCTTCCCCCATGTGCTCGTTCCCTTTACCTTCTCTGAAATGTGCTACTCCTTCTTCACCCAATACCACTTCTTCTCTATGCCCTTGAGGAGTTTCTTGAGATCTGTACCTACACCTCCTGTATGTGACATTTTTTTCATCTCCCCTTCTCATACAAATTACTCAAACATGCCCTCAAACCCCACAGTTGTCGAGGAACATGTTATGATACCACTGTAATATCCCCAATAGGAATCTTTTTACAATTTTCTTGGTTGTTTAGTTCATACAATTTGATGAATAGTTTGCAAGCACTCACTTTATATGATATAAATACTTAAAATTGAAACTCTTTATTGTTGTTTTATATTCATGCATACATATGACATCATAACCATAATTTTTGCACACTTTGACAATTACAAAAGGAACATAAATTGTGAACAACAAGTAAACAAACACAATGAAGGAACCTGGCAGTAGTTTATGGCTGATATGGAAATGTAGAGGATTCTTGTAGATGACAGTGGTGGTTATCAGTTGTTTTTCTCCTCAAAATTGCACACAGAAATGTCTATCTCAACTACTAATATTCCCAACGCAATCAACAATTACTCGACCTATTTGGTATCCATCCCCACGCTTTCCACTGGCAACTACAATACTCCAAACTTCGACCCACAACACTATTTCAGTCCCCACAATATGTAAATTGACTCAAGCAAGGAAGGACCTTATCCCTTCCACCAGAACTCGCCTCAATCGACTACAAACTCTACCCAGAACCTTAAAAGTGACCAACATACACACAGCTGAGATACCACAGGTAAAACGTGGCCTTACTACTTAGTAAATTCGCCCAACAGTTAAAGGGATATGTCCCATAGTTAATGGTTCTCCCAACAATGAGAAAATGACTGCCCCACACCCACTAACTCACCCAACAGTTAAAAAGGTAGCTCCCTCCAACTTATAACTTAGCCTCAAATCATGAATTCGACCCACAATAAGGAAGAATTTGGCCCCTAGCTCAGAAATAGCGCCCAGACTGAAGAGATTCGGCCTAAGGAACTCATCCCACTTGGAAAATGGTGCCCATACCTGCATATAAACTATGAGTAAAGAGGAACTCCCCAACAAAACTCAGTTGACCTCCCCAATGATTATCACAGCCAAAAAATGGAAGACTCGGCTAGAAAGAAGATATAACTCAATAACCATGAAGTTCATTCAAGAAATTTGAAGTGATATCTTCCCCAAGTCTAGCTAGGGTGTATAGTTTCAACACCGAAACTATAAGCAATGAAGGGTTTCTCCAAAACCCTAGACTCTCTTCTCAAGAGCTCTCCAAAATATTTTTCTCAAATGAAAATGTCAAGAATGAGGGGAAACTCCTCATTTTTCCCTTTTGTGTTCACTTGAGACTTTTTCCCGCTCCTTTATTATTTAATTAAAATAAAAGTCACTTTAGTTTGTTTCTCACTTTATAATTTTAAAATGATTTTTTTATTATCCTAGGACCGTTGTCCCCTCTTTCCCACTTTTACTTTATAAAATTCTCCTAGGCGAATTATGTCCCCTAGTTCACTTTTCCACCTTAGCCCACGTGAACTTAATTAGGCTAGTGAAATTATCCCCTTGTGACTCTTAAGCTGATGGGGACATCACAAAATGTCACCGATTTTCACATCCAGGATGGATTGTTATGCCATCTATGCCACCTCTGTGTTCCCACAAACAAGCGTGCAAAATTGATTTGGGAGCCTCACTAAAGTCGGATGGCATGACAATTTGGCGTGGAGAAAACAATAGTCGTTCTAGAGAAACATTTTTATTGGCCAAAAATTCCATAAGACATCAGCAAGTATATCATATCTTACACTGCCTATGCCATTTCCAAGCCAGCCATGAAGAAGTAAGGATTATACGCCCTTCTTCCTAGTCCCGAGAGGCCTTGGGAATCCATCTCGATGGAGTACATGTCTGGACTTCTGTCCACCAAGCACTAGTAGTTGATCGGTTTTCGAAGATGGCCATTATCACATCCTATAAGAAAAGCATCACAACAACATATACTGCGAAGATCTTTTTTGAACGGGTGTGGGTCCATTTTGGGATACCACATAACATCACCTCAAATCGGGACAACAGTTTCCTCAACACATTTTGGTCGAGTCTTTGGTCACTGTTGGACACCAAGCTTACTAAATCCAATGCTTTCCACCCCCAAACTGATGGCCAGACATAGGTCGTCAATCATATGATTGTGCACATCCTACGCATGTACAACTCTAATCATCTGCGTACATGGGATGAGTGTCTTACCTATTTTCAACACAACTACAATAGGGATCTCCATAGCTCCATCGGCCATAGTCCATTTCAAGCGGGGCTGGGATTCCAACCCTTGGGACCCATTGATGTTGCACTACCTCTTACAACCACACAGGCAAAATATTCCCATGTTCATCATGAGGCCAACAAAGCCACCAGATTCATTGAGTGGATTCAACACATCCACCAATAGGTCCATGAGATTTTTCAGAAGTCCAATGCTAAGCACACGCAACACCATGATCAACACCGGGCACCACACCAGTTTCAGGCGGGAGACATGGTATGGTTACATTTGTAGAAAGAGCGCCTTACATGGCCCCATCGGAAGCTCTGCACACTTCTCTATGGACCTTACACTATCACCAAGGTTGTGGGTAGCAACTCTTTTGATCTCAACACTCCATCCTTCCTTGGATTGCACCCAGTGTTCAATGTAGACCTCCTTCAGCCATATTTTCCACCATTATTGGACACCTCAGAGATTGCAGAACAATTAATTCAAACATAGCTCAACCATGACTGCATGGAACAAGCATCCATTGATGAGATAGTGGAGACACGGGTCAAGGGCACTCGCTAGCCGAGGATCCAACTTTATCGGGTTGTCAAGGAAGGGAAACTCCTACACCAAGGCAAGTGGCTCACCCGAGGCCAAATTCAACAGAAGTTTCCTCACCTGATGGGGGAAATCAATGCAATAGAGATGATTTCTTCCTAATGGGGGAGGACTGATTCAGGTGGATATTGGTGGCCAACCACCTATTCCAACTGGCTCATCTTGACAGTTTTTGGTTCAACACGCTTTTCTCTAATGATGACATTTATTTGTAATTGTGGGTTTTGCACTTTCGGGACCATCCTGAGTCCCTACAAAACATCCAGGTGGATATTGGTGGCTTCCGACCTATTCCAACTGGCTTATTTTGGAAGTTTTCATATCAGTACATATTTTTGTACTTCCAGGGTCATTTTTGGGGCCATAAACAATGTTTTTTTTTTTTTTTTGTCTTGCCACTTTCAAACTATTGACAAAGTTAGAGTTTTATGACATAATGTTTATTTCTCAAAAATACCTTTCCAATGGGCTATCACACACCTAAAACGGAGGTCGTATGCAAAAGTTACGACCTCAGGAAGTTGAGGTACCAACTTACCATCGGGGCCCACATAACTTTTGGTGTTTCATCTCCTAGGGTTAGGTTTTTGGATGTATAGGGTTTTGGCATTCATGATTAATGTTAAAAATTCCTCTGGAGCCTCATTGTAATCATTCTTCTCAAACGAATGCATGTAGCATCCACATCTCTTCTCAGAGATAGCTACCACCATTCGAGCAAGTTGTTTTAGTTCTGCAGTTTTACAGTTTCAACCTATTTTCTTTATTCAATAGAAGTTATTTTTCACTGGATATCTGTTGTTGTTATCTGTACCTATGTGTTATGGTATTCAATATGTTATTCATTTCGTTCCGCTCATAAATCCAGATCAAAGGGTGGACAAATATCTCAGATAAGAGATGAGATTTCTTATTGTTTTTTATTCAAGCTATTGATGAATAAAACAAGATTTATGTTACTGTGCATTGGTGTGGTTTCTCTAATGATATTCTTGTTTTAATATATATTATTATCAATCTTGTTTTCTTTACAATTTATTGTTTAGGAATTAACGATGCCCAGGGTGAGCTGAAGCATTCAAGCACACCACGCATAATTAAAAAATATATCTAAAAACGACCAAATTTCAAGCCAATTTCAAATTTTAATCCAATGAAAATGAAAATAAGAAGGTAATAAACAATTTACCCAGTATCTTCTGTCTCGAGGAGGCATGGTTCCACCGTGGAGAAGAAATGAAAATTTGCTATATTTTTCAAAATTTAGAAATGTGTGGATTCTACCAGTAGAGCGGCCATGGAAGGAGAGTGAGAACCGATGCTCGTATAAGAGCTTGGAAGCACATAATGAAGTGTAATAATGAAAATCAGTTTGGACTTTTTTTTATTTTACCCTACATCAATGCACCCGACAATGATATGCACCAGGGCATCATGTGTACGCACATCGGGGTGCTTTGTTTAGAGTGGAGCATGGTTATGTATTTTTTTTTTATAATAGATAACGGTGCACCTTAATAGTTCAACATCGGGGCATTATTTTTATGTGTGAACACGTGCGTATGGACCTTATAGATGCACCAGTAAAAATACATCTACGAAAACCTCTGACCACCCGCCTTTTCTAACAACCTCCACTATAAACATAGAACGGAGGTTCTGGAAGGTTCCACAAAATCCTTCTCTACAAGGTGTTTTCCTTGTAGTCATCTATATATCGGGCCATTAGGTAAAGGATAACCCAGTATCAAGTCAATTAAATGTTTGACCTGGTAGTGCAAAGGCACCCTTGTGGGGAAAGTGAATATACCTTTGTATTCCTATACAATCTTGTCCACCTATTTCTACAATGTAGAGAGGCCCTGTGCTGAGGCGGTGGAAATTGCAATGATCTTCATTTACCTTCTGACCGAATCATGAAGAGGACAAATGTTCCAATCTAATATTTTACCTTTTGACACTACTTTTCTTAGATCAAGGAAAATGCAGTAGTCAGGACTGCCTCTAGTATCCTATAGAGATATCCTCCCAAAGTAACAATGACACTACGAGGCCTAGACTCATAAGCATCATGACATTTCCACATATAGGATTTTCCTAAAAGAACATCACAAAATTCAAGTGGGAAAACATCATACATTACCTCATCTTTGGAGGGCTTGATGTCGTAGGACGAGTGACATTGCTAGCTAATGCGAAGGTCTTGTCCCTGGCTCAACCAACCAATGGTGTATGGTTGGGGTGTGAAATTGTCAACAACTTCAACCTCTTCACGACCTTAGTCGAGAGTAGATTATTTTAGCTATCGTTTTCAACAATGAAATATAGTGGAGTCCCCTTCAACCACATCTATGAATGGAATAGGTGCTTACCCTCTTCAGTATCCTTTGAATACTCTAGTTGGATATTTGTAATTGCAATGGTAACACTAGTTTTTACATCAAAGATTTGTTTTCCCTTATCTTTCTCTAAATAAGAGTCTAATTTTT
Organism: Picea engelmannii; assembly: GCA_009831015.1. Classification (NCBI taxonomy): domain Eukaryota; kingdom Viridiplantae; phylum Streptophyta; class Pinopsida; order Pinales; family Pinaceae; genus Picea; species Picea engelmannii. Next base: position 278,789 of record ML790461.1, on the reverse strand, counting down.
TTTCTTTTAGCTCAACCAATAATTATTGTTTAAAATGACATTCATTAGTGTTATTCTAGGGTATTTTGTGGAACTCATACCACTTTCCATTTCCCTTCTTCGACTTCCAATTACCCTGCTTTGCCTACAACTTGGATTGGTTTTCTGGAGGTTGGTTATTCTTTATTTTTCCTTTATTTTGTGAGTTGGAGCCACCTTTACAATGCCTCTATTGCGACGAATTTTCAAACCCAAAATACAACTTATTCCTCTTCTTACATTTCTGCTTGATTTTGACAACATATTGCTAAGAAACGACTAGTGAGGACATGTCCAAGAAATCCATCTATGTTTGGATGTATGTGTGTAGGCCATTTTGATACTTCAAACCTATATGTCACTCAGAGTCTTTGATACCCAATTTTGAGTGGAAGGTATGAAATATATTGGTGTACTCCAACATTTTCTGGTCTCTCTCATGACACAAAGTTTTCCATCTCATGTAATATTCATCATAGTTTCCAACAAGGGATATTTCCTCCTTGAGTGCATCCACAAAAGATTCTCAAGTGGATTTTGTCCTAAATTTTGTAGACTCATCTCCATCATGTCTCTCCGAGTAACTTTTCCACCAATATTTGACATGGGGAAGGGCCTTAGAAAAGAGGAAAAGTTATAGAAATCAAAGACAACAAAAGACAGCCTAAGACCGACCCAAACTAGGAGAAAAGATCCCCAATATGGTTGCCAATTCTGTTACAGGATTTTTCCCTTGTGATCTTGGGTCATGTCACAATAGAGCGAGACCATATATAAAGGGTAGAACCTACCCTCACACACAACAATGCTATGAGAAAATAACTTCTTTGAGAAGAGAAAGAGAGAGATAAAGAAAGATAGGCCTCACACCTTGTATCCTACAGCTGATGTTGATCTCCACTCTCCACCTTTGATGTTGCTCCTAATCTCTACTGGTATCAACCTGCAAAAGAAGACCGAGACTATGTTGCAACAAAGTAGATATGAATTCAAATCATACATATAATTTGCAAAAATTCAAATATATGAAGAAAACTAACATATATCAACATATTGAACTAAATTTACACATGTATGGAGGGAAAGCAAACTCCTTTATTGAAAATGATAAAAGTGGGTAGTTATAACCCGACTCAAACCACCGACACTGCCTCGAAGCCAACCAACCAGGTTCCTCCAGTAGTCCTTCAAACATTAACTCAACAAGATGGCCCTTCTTCGGATGACCCAAAAAGGATAGGAACACACCCTATGGTCATATAAGGGAGAAGAAGGAGTACTGGAAAGAAATTTCTAGATCAGGGGATGCTACTTAGAGGATCAAGAAAAATAGGGAAGCTTCCAAATTCGTCAGAATAATATTCCACCTAGGTTTTCCCCCTCATCCATTCCCTCAAAGGTGCCTTTATACCATCCTCAATGGATTGAGGTGGTTTAATTCCTTTGTTTACGGGCGAAAGGGAATTTGGAAGCAAACCCAACCGAAAAACCCACCTGAAAATGTGGATTATTTTATTTTTTCATATTTTTTTAGGGCATCCACGAGTTGAAAACTAGCAAGGCATGGGCATCTGTGGTTTGCACACTAGTGACCGGCGGATGGCAACAAAAATGTTTTTTTTTAGATGAGTTTGATGCAGGAGGATTCGATTTACATTTGGAAGCTAGGGAAAATGACAAAGCCATCCCACAAATGAAATGATGTGGAAAATTGTGGTATAACAAATGCCCCCTAATGTGTGAGGTAAAAAAGGCAATTGATGACCGAAATGCATTATAACTCTGAGAGGCGAGGATGAAATGAAGTAGAGCCAATGAAAGTTCCTGAACAACTGATCCAAGAAAAAAAACCATCCGCAGAGATTAAGTAAGAGTATTCTCTTCCCAAGTCTGGCATACCCATGCTCAAGAGTGATGTAAGGATGGTCACCAAATCAAGTACATTGCAGATCCATGGCATGTATGAAAGTACGACAGATGTCCATGGCCACGAACAATACACAGTGGATCCATGCGACATATATAAAGAAGCAATCATGGCCATGAATACATAGTGGATCCATGCGAAAAGCATATCATAGGCACGAATGGATACACAGTGGACCTATGTCTCAAAATCAAAATCAGAGGATATCTAGAACCAATGGAGTGAACAAGTTGATCCTCTTCAAGTACCAATGTATGAGGGGTGGTACAATATGTCGGGTAGGAGCATAAAAGATGTGATGCTCGTACTTCACTCGAAGTCTTCAAAACGATCCATCGTGGTATGAGTTTACACCATGTGAATAGATGTGTTGGGGTCGAACATAGTGATACACCATTTGATTACCAATCATTGATGTATATTGTTAACAAACGTGAGATGAACCACCAATGATGATAATGGGTGTCAAGGTACCATGGTACAATATAAAAAGTGTGAATGATTGAGTTGGCGTTGAACACCTGGTACAATCTATTGAGCAGAGGACATTGATGTATTCCCACTATCAATAGTGAGGGAACTTTCCACTGATGACTACAAGCCCCAAGGTACCACACATAACTATATATCCCTATTCTTGAGAAAGATGTGTTGAAGTCAATAGGAAGAGATCCACTGGAAGGAAGGAATTAAGGCATCGTTCATCATCCAACATGAGGGGTAGTAGAAGGCCAAATATGTGGAACGACTCAGATGAACAAATTGTAAGGACCACATTGAAGTACAAATCCGACATGCACCAGATGGAATAGAACATGAAAAAGACTCTCTGAATAATAACCAATAATGGAGACTACTGACAAAGACGAGGAATCCACCAATGGGGTCAAATGGAAACCAAGGTACCACACGAATCCCTATGTGTGATGATTGTTGTTTATGTCAAACATTAGGGAAACCGCTTAGGCAACAACCAATGATGGTTTGTCATCTATTGAGCGGAAGGTCACCTATAAATAATGGAAATAGGCCCAGGGTGCAACTCTAGGTCATACTCTCAAAGCAATGTGTCAGAATCCATAAGAGAAGACCTGCTAGAAATAAATCAATGAGGGCCTTCTATAGTACCATGAGTGGAATACAAAGATACTTGTGATGATGAGATGTACTTGAATGTCACGGGAAGGCCGACTTGAAAGGTCAAAGACTTGCTACAGAATGGCTAAATCAGGATAAAACTTCCCTTGAACAAAAGAATGACACATTATGTGACTTAAGCAACATGGATTACCAACTGGGATATGTTCGTGATATAGGAGGCATCAACAAACGCTCCATATGATTGGAAGAATATCCAACCGGAGGATATTATGCTCAACAATGAGAAAATTTCTCCTAAAGCAACACTAAACCAAAAATATTGAGACATTGACTTAAAGATTATGCTTTGATAAAGGGAAACATGACAGCTACCAACAAAAGAGATAGACGTTTCCCCCCCTCTTTTTCTTTTTTTTTTTGTTTGTCTTTTTCATAATATTAAATACCGAAAAAGAATAAAATAATGTTATAGTACAGTGGAGGAAATGAGTGTCGTAGGAAATAAAACTAATTCCAAAGTGCAAGGAACATATCTATGCTTAATGCAAGGACGCACGTGTAGGATAATGACACTTAGGGGATGTTTCCTCCTAGGTTAAGGAGTCGAGTAAAAAAGGCATAAATTGCAAGGCTAGAAACTAGTAAGAATGCATAAGCAAATGGTTCAACAATAGCAAGTTGAAGCCGACATTAGGCCTAAAAGAACGAGCAGTTAATATGCAATGAAATTACAACTCAACAAAAATTTGGAAGCCACATGGGTAGGTTAGCTAGCTAGAGATTGAGAGGAAGACATGAGGCCTCAATGCAAAGACATGGCAAGACTAAGCAGGGATTCCAAGCCTAGTGAAGCAACTGCAACATGGGTGTCAAAAATGCTAGTGAGGTACTAAGTAGAACACCCATGGAGAGGTAAGCTCTATCGTTCGTAAATGACACCTTTAAAGCAGCTTGAAGGTATGATGTTGAAAATGAACGGGGTGGATCCTATGGAAGATATGTGAATGATACATAAAAATGCATTGTGTGGGAAGAAATGACCCTACCCTACATGCCAGTAAGAAACACAATACATGCTAAAGAATACAAAGAGGTGCTAACATACGTATCAACATGTGGTAGGGGGGGTCCTGTAGGTAATGGCCAAAAAATGATTGAGAGGAAGATATGAAACTTCAATGCAAAGTCATGGAAGGACTAAAAAGGACTCCCAAGTGATCCAGGTGGATATCGGTGGCCACCCACCTTGTCCGACTGGCTCAAAACAATTTTCTGGCAATTTTGGCAATTTACTATTTTTAGCAGTTTTTAACTTCCAGGGCCATTTTAAGGGCCTAAATGAAGGTTTTTTGGGATATAGCTCCTCGGTGATATCCAAAGGCATTATTGAGCCCCCAAAATGAATCTCCTCGATGATACCTTTCCAACGGGCTATCACGCGCCTAAAACGGAGATAGTATGCAAAAGTTACGACCCCGAGAAGTTGATGTACTAACTTACCCAAATGGGGCCCACATGAATTTTGGCGCTTCATCTCCTAGGGTTAGGTTTTTGGATGTCTAGGGTTTTTGGCATTCTCAATTATTGTAAAAATGACTTCAAAGCCTCATTGTAACCATCTTCTTGCGAATGAGCGCAACCGTCACATCTCTTCTCAGAGATAAGCCGCCACCATTCTAGCGAGTCTTTCACTCTGTATTTTTACAGTCTCTGTACATTTCTTTGATTAATAGAAATCGTGTATTGCTGTATATTTTTGTTTATGGTTGCATCTGTGATACATTTATGTTATATTATTGAATATTTGTGATATCTCTATGCATTTCTTTATTATATCTCCATTCTCATTTCGTGTCGAAAATAAACCAGATCAGTGGTATCAGAGCAGGCTGCTCTTGATTATTTTTTCAATGCATGTCCCTGACGAGGTCCGAGTATAGCAAGTTGGGTCTCAAGCTTGTCTCTCTTGGAGACAATCGCTCTCGCACACCCAAGAAACCCTCAATGGCGGAAGAAAATAAAAACGACGGAGCAGGCGATCCTATCAATATGTTGCTTGAGCAAGCTCTCATGCAATAGAGGGACGAAATGATGGAGAATTTTTCCCACATCCTTCAACGCCTACCGATAGCAATAGGCGCATCTTCATCAAGAGGCCACTTTGGAGGCACCTTTCCTTTCAAGTTACAAGTTAATTTTGATATTCCTGTATTTGAAGGACAGATAGATGCAAAAGCCCTAGAAAAATGGTTAACTCTGCTAGAAGGTTATTTGTCTGTTCACAATTTTTCCGACAAAGAAAAGATCACCTTCGCACTCCTTAAATCTCTCCCTCATGTCAAACATTGGTGGGAAACTTACTGGGAGCAAAGTTCCACAGAGGAGTCTGGAATATATGGGGTCGAGCACACTTAGGATTTTTTTGTGGATGCGGTAAAGGAACAGTATTACCCTGTTGGCAACTATGAGGACCAGTACATGAGATGGACCACACTGTGGCAAGAGAGGGGCCAAGCAGTTTCAAAGTTAACCAATACCTTACATACCTTGCGCACCAAGCTGGGTATCAAAGACTCTGAATGACATTTGGTCTTGAAGTACCATGGGGCTCTACACAGATACATCCAAACTGAAAGGGATTTTCTGGACATCTCATCACTCAGTGCTTCTTATTGATATGTTGTTAAAATCGAGTAGAAATTTAAGCACCAGAACAAACAGGATTTTGGGTCTGCAAATCCGCAACAACCAAAGTATGAAAAAGATAACCCTAACAAACAGTCTCCCGAAAACCAGTCCAAGACATAGGAAAAGAAGGGTCACGGGAAGACAAAGAAGGACACCAGAAAATGGTGCGATTTACACAAAATCCCCTGGCACAACACCGATGAATGTCTCTCAAAACAGTCATTGGTGGTCAAGATCAAAGACAAGGAGACAAACCTTGATTCAGAATATGATTATGAAAATACTAGTAAAGGACAGATCATTGACGTAGACTCCATTGCTATTGTCGCGACCGTAACAATTCAACCAGAAGAACCAAGAGATCTCAAAGAGGGGGAGCACCTTTTTCATTCACAAATGTGGGTGAAGGGGACCCCACTGCATTTTATTGTTGATAACGGAAGCCAGAAGAACCTCATCTCAGCAGAGGTCATCAAACAGTTGGGATTGTCGACAACACCACATCCATAGCCATACAACATCGAGTGGCTTCGCCAAGGACGAGATCTCCGTGTCAGCCATCAATGTCAATTGTCATATGGCATCCATCCCTTCAAGGACAAGGTATTATGTGATGTTGCCCCAATGGATGTCTGTGATGTTCTCTTGGGCCAGCCATATATGTGGAAGCGCCATGTTGTTTATGAGTCTCGACCCCGTAGTGTCATTGTTACTTTGGGGGGTCATCTCTACATAATACCAGAGGTAGTTCCGACTACTGTTCCACCTAAAAAGTGTCACAAGGTAGTATTTCAGCATGGGCGTCAAACTGCGAACAAGGTTCTAACTAGGGCAGCCATGAATGATAGGCTCTACTACATGAATTACAACACTTCTAAACAACAAAGAGGGTTCCATGTCACAACTCAGTGGGGTCGACCCTAAGGAAAAATGAAATAGGAAATGGATAATGCAAAAATTTATGGAGGGGAAAATCTAACCTATATGCCAGTTTTGAGATCATTACCTGTCAGAACGGATCAACATGAAGAAAGGTACCAAATAATATTTTTTTCAAAGTCCTATATATAAGACCAAAATCACTCACCCAGAAGTTAATAAGTCCAATATAGAAACCTATGATAAAAACAAGTGCTATGGGATACAGAACTTGAAAACAAGAAACCCTAAAAGTATAATATGTATAAAGGACTGCACAACCATGCGGCTTATGCATAGTAGTTCTCTAGGTAGAGCCCAATGTTAGGCTTAGGCCAAGGGCTTCTTTGGTAACCAACCTATAAAGTTTCTAGTTCAGGAGGAGGTCGAAGATCCATAATCATAGCTTCAAGGATAACCTTATCTAAAGGAAATTTAACATCCATGAAACCGGGTCTCGACAACACACAAATACTAGGGCTTGAGGTCTCACAAACAGTAAGATCAAACTCAAGAGGAAACGCCAAATTACTTGGGCCAAGAGGGGAAAGAAAAGGATTACATGCCCCCATTGGATACAACACCTGATCAATTGTCGAGATCTTGTCTCGAAAAGGTGAACATAGTTGTAAAGATCCTTTCTCAGAAGCAATTGAACACCAAGGATAAGACGCCAAGGATAAGTGAATATGTTAAAAAGTGGTTAGTCCCTATTAAATATAGAAATTGAGAAATTGAGAAAGTAAATAAGTATGAGATTGAATATAAAAATTGAGAAAGTAAATGAAAAATCATAAGCACATACATAATTTATAATATTGGTGATATTAATAAGTACTTGTCTTCATAAAACAATAAAATAAAAATATGTAAAATTGGTCATGTCAAAATCAAAACATCATTTAGCAAGTCACAATAATTAAGTTGCATAAGTTTTTGTAATAGGAGAATGTTGGGAAGGTGCGTGGGTAAGAGTATCCAATATGGGCAGAAGTTTCTCCCAAATTTGTAGGAAGTGACAAGTTGGGAGGAACAATAATATATAGTTGAAAATATGAAAATAAGGTGGGTGGGTAAGAGTATCCAATATGGGTAGAAGTTTCTCCCAAATTTGTAGGAAGTGATAAGTTGGGAGGAACAATAATATATAGTTGAAAATATGAAAATATAAAATAATTAAAAAACCTTGAAGACTTGGGACTTGTGTTGTTTCTCCATCTTAGTGTCATATCCTCCATTTTTGAAGAGAGAATTTGTAAACATCCATCTAACCAAACATCTTACCATCACTTCTTAGTGAAAGATGAATTCACTTCTAGCATGTAAACATTCTACCATCTTGTATGTATTAATGAATTAGAATTGAATTTTACTTGATAGGGGAACAACCCACTCCAAATTTTTCTTAGCTGCTTATTTTTTAAAAAGACACTCACTTTAAGGTGGAACAACCAACTCTAAATTTTTCTTAGCTACTGATTTTTTAAAAAGACACCCACTTTAAGGTGTTGTTTGGAAGTACACATTTTCTTTCTCATTTAATTCCTCTTCATAGTTTGTTCACATGTTATAGGGATAATTCTAACTTCCAATTTTTTTCGGTTCAAATGTGCATCACAAAATTCTAAGGAATAATTTTTTCATAGTTTGTTCACATGTTATAGGGATAATTCTAACTTCCAATTTTTTTCGGTTCAAATGTGCATCACAAAATTCTAAGGAATAATTTTTGTAAACAGTATAAAAAGATTTAAAAAATTGTGTTACCCTTTAAACTCTTAAAACCTTTGTTTTTGTTGTTTTGAGAGTTTGTGTTGGAGACAAAGTTCAAGAAGAAAAGGGTAATAATCTTCAGAAAAATAAATACATGTGCACTTCTATTCTTTTATAGTCTATTCATTGATGCTTATACACAAATTTGTTTTCTATTTGTTCCTTCACAATTTTTGGGGGCGCTATAACACAACCAATATTTGTGTTGGAAATAAAATTGTGTCTTCTGCAGAATTGTGTTGTGTTGGATGCATCTTTCTGCTCTGGAACCGTTCGCGCTGGACCAACAACATTGTGTACCCATCTAAAGGTTGGGAACGATTCCCATACAATAGAGATTAATAAAAAAAAAAAAAATTAGTAAAAAAAAGTGCATAACAACAATAACATGTGAAAGTTTTTTTTTAAATTTCCATATCAAATATTTTTAATATTTTTTTATTGTAAAAATAAAGTTATAATTTAATAAAAATAAAATTATAATTTTAAGGATTTATATCTTATCTAAAACCTATTAACTCATTAAATAATGAAATAAATGAAATTTAATTTTTCTAAAAATTATTTAAAAAATAATAATTTAATAATAATTTTTTAAAATATTGAAAAACTTTATAAAAATTTATAACATAAAACTAAATTAATATAAATTCAAATAACTTTATTTTGCAAATAAAAATTATACTTTTTTAATAATCATATATCATAATGACGTTTTAAAATTATAAAATAAATGAATAAAATAACTAAATAAAACATGATAAAACATGAAAGGAATGAAATTTAAAATAGTTTAAAACTATTTAAACAATAATAATAATAATTGTATTTCAAAACATTGAAAACCCTAGGAAAATCTTTCCAAGGAATGATTTCGTAATATAGGAGTCGGGGCAAACTTCAGTGGAACACCTCGGTCATATTGACCTCTCAATTCACCCTTCGCAGGCCACTAAGTTAGAACTCTATGGAAGGAGGGGCGCCTCATTCAAACCCTTCACCTGTGTGACCGAGGGCTCATGTCCACGACTCTAACCAAATCACGACTAAGTGTTGAGCGTGTAACCTCAAGGCTTGTCCAAGAATCCATACGATCGAGACCTTGGAACCCTTCACTAGGCCCGAAGGGAGCTAATCTTTTATGTATTCGGAACTTTGGGGGTTTGGAGCTCTAGGACGCTATGAATTTACACCCTCGAAAACAACTGAAGGCAACCTGCTGGTGTGGTTATCGATGAGGTTGATCGACATCTGGTGGTTCCCTTAACCGTGACCGTGGGATTTGTCCCACCGTTAAATCCTGACCCACTTATCGGTCATGAAGTAACCCGAGCCCTACTCCTGAGGCTATTCGAGAGACTCCATGACGGTTGGACCTATGTCGAGGTCAATCTGACGTTGACCACTTCGGGAGAACAGAGGTGTCATAGCACCAAATTCCCTGAATGTTGGAGCTCGAATTAACAAAAACTGTAGATCTAGGGATGTTTCAAGATCTTCCTTGGTCGTTTGATCTACGCCCAGGTTAGTCCGACGTTGACCACTCTGGGAGAAAGAGGGTGGTAAGTGAGCAAAACCCCCGAATGTCAAACTCACGAAGTGACAAGAGCCGTAAATCTGAGGACGTTGTGAGACCGTTCTTGACCGTCGGATCTAGACCATGGTCATCCTAGCATTGACCACTCCAGGAGAAAAGAGGAAGTTACACGGTGGTTCCCCGGAACGTTGAAGTTACGAAGTAACGGAGGCTGTAGATCATTGGTTCTACGTGGGCACATCCTGACCATGAGATCTAAGGGGCGTTGGAAGGCTACCAGTCTGGAGTGACGTGGCACGCTGACATCACCCAGGGTGATGAGGACCCACATTCGACATGCCACATGCCACCTTGATTCGTGTTTTTCGCAAACCCTATCTGCCCATTAGAACGTGACACATTTCACCCACTGATGGGGCCATATGTCATCTTTTCCTTGTCGCGTGTCACCCCCTAGCACATATTCGCTTGGCATATTAGCAGGTGGAGTACTCAGGACCCACCTATCCTTGCCTCTGCATTTAATGCACCATCACGTGTAAGGGTGGATCCTTCGGGAGTCTGGGACTTCGGAACTCCGAAGGTTTGGGGTGTAGTATCTTAGATGAGCCGAAGGGGTCGAAGGTCGGAGCCACGTTGAAATATTTTGGGCTCCTTCGAGAGTTTGATATTTCGGGACTCCAGAGGATATGCGTGTAGAATGTAAAAGGGGTGTTCAACGCTGAAGCGTCGAACGACGAATTTCCCTTAAGCTTATGTATTATACGAGGATGAAGCTTCGTCATTGGATTGGACGGTGGATGGACTTCCATCATAGATGTAAGAACATTGGGGGATTGGGACTTCGAGGAACTTGAGATGGTACGAACGAGATGGACCTACATGGGAGCCACATGGCCCTTGACTAATAACACCCGAAGAGCTTTGGAAGGGCATATCTCACAATTCAGAGCTCAGATTTGAGAAGGGTAGGAAGAGTTAAACAACTCTTGATGAAAAGAAGAGGACAAAGACCCTGGGGAAAGGATTCAAGATGATTAAGGAAAGAGAAATTTTGATGCCCCATCCCTAAAAATGGTACTTAGTGGTCGGGTGTGTTACAAATTGGTATCAAAGCAGGAAACAACACTTGGCCTGCTTGGGATCATGAACGAGTCTCTTAAAAATATTGTTAGAGAAGTTTTAAGGGGTAGCACCTTATCTTACCCCATTCATAAGAAGCTTATTTAAACCGTTGTTGAAGAGAGGGATGAAACTTTTTGTTGTTGTTATATGTTTTGAAAAATATGAACTGTGTGTTGTTCATAAACTAGTAGATCATTAACTAACATAAAAGAATTTATCAACACTCAAGCAGTCAATGGACAACAAGAAAACTACAACGTAAGGGATGGTGACACACCATGAGTTGGGGGAAACATCCCACAATAGAGAAGAGGAATCTGATGAGAGCAGGGTGGTGGAAACCCCTCCAAATGTGGCCGAAATCATAAGAAGCTGCATGGTAGAATTATAGAGTTGTAAGGCTGACAATGAAAGGATGATAAAAGAGAAGGAAAAACAAATTGAAATTAATGCAGTTCTACTGCAAATCTTATAATATATACAAAGGCAACTGCAAAATGGACCAACAACCAGTCATGTGGACATACATCATACTAAGAAAACTCAAATTCCACCTGAGATACAAAAGCATGGTCCTGAAAGTGGCCACGCAAGGAGGAGCACCTCAAAGAAGGCCCAACATGGAGCCAAGAGACACTCATCGAAAGAATCCTCTGGTGAGGAAACTGACAACTCCAAGGAATCTTCTAGTAGCAAAACTAGTTCACATTCCCAGAGGAAAAAAGAGGGAAAATTCCAAGAGCCGTGACCCTAAAGAGTTTAAGAAATCCAAACCCCCCACTTTCGATGGAGAAATTAAGAAGGGGAAACAAGAAGAATTTTTCCTGATTGGCTTGAAGAAGTAATTCAGATTCCATGACTACTTTGAAAACTTAAAGGCTCGAATAACCATTTTCAACCTAAATGGAAAGGCCTCCATTTGGTGGGAGGACCTTAGGAATGTGAAAAGAATCCATGAGAAGGACTTGTCATGGAAACAATTTGAGAAATACTTCAAGAAGAAGTATATGTCAGAGAAATACTTTCATGGGAAGATCAAGGAGTTCTATGAACTCGAACTCAAGTTAGGACAACTCACAATAGATGAATATATCAACAAATTTCTTGAGTTGATAAGGTATGTTCCCTACATAAAGGATGAAGAAGTAAAGATGCAACACTTTATTAGTGGATTACCTCAGTCCTTCTGGGATATAATTGAGTTTGATGAGCCAAAGACTTTAGAAGACACTATCCGGAAGGCAATGTATTGCTATGAGAAATTCAAGAATAAGATCGAACCTCATGAGGACTGGAAGAAGAAAAGTAATTCGGGATTGAAGAAGAAGGGGTTTAAACCCTCAAGATTTAAGAACCATGGGAAAGGTTCTAAGATGATCCTTCCTAATAAAAGTGTATATCAGAAACATTTCCCATCTTAGAGTGGAAATAAACCCTTTGGAGAAGCCTTAGGTAAGAATGATAACACAAAGAGAGAACCCTTGAAATGTTGGGGTTGTGGAGAAGAACATCTGTTGAGGAACTGTTCACATATGTTGAGGGACTGTTCACATCTGTTGAGGGTCTACAATGTCCAAGAGGATACCATGGTCAATGATGTGTCTAGAAGCATGCCACAAATTTATGCAGCCTTGGATAATAAACAAGTTGATCACCAAGCTTTAGTGGTGGAGATGGAAGGTATGATTACCAACCATCTAGTTTCCATTTTAATTGACCCTGGTTCTAATTTGAGTTATGTTGCCCCTCAAACTATTGAGAAATGTAAATTGCAACAATTTAAACATGTTAAATCATGGCTGGTACAACTAGCCACTGGAACCAAAAGAAAAGTAATAGAGGTCATACCAGCATGCCAATTCATTATGAATGGATTACCCACCCAAGAATCTTAAACATACTTCCTTTAGGATCTTATGACCTGCTTATTAGCATGGACTGGTTGGTTTCCCATAAAAACAAGTTGTGTTGTTACAATAAAACTTTGGAGTGTGAAGATGAAGAAGGGAGAAAGATAACCCTACAAGGGATTCAAAAGCCTATCTTAGTGAGACAAAGATCAACCCTTCAAGTGAAGAAGTATTACATAAAATGATGTTCTTTGTATGCAATACAAGTGTTGAACTTTGTTGAGAACAATAAACCAAGCCTAGAGGGCCATCCCATATTAAGAGAGTATAAAGATGTGTTCCCAGAAGAGGTACCAAGTGTTATCACTGAGAGTCACCCTCAGACTGCAATAGGATAAGCCCGATACCCATCAAAATGTAAATGTATTGAAATGGTTTGAGTAGGTGGATCAACAAGTCTTTAAAGAAAGGAAAAGACAATAGATATCATTGGAGATCAGTGATGGACCATTGGGCTATGGAGTCATAAATAGTCTGCTCATTGAAGACATTTAAGCTCCCTATCAGACAACATATTTGTATAATTATGAAGAGAAGAATAGGAGAATAACATAAAGACGAATTTTCGCTAATCAAACATCATCTCTGCAAAGAGAATTTAGATGTGTTTGAACAGTAAACAATAATAAATAGACAAGCTTACAATAGATCCTCTACCGCATCAGGAATCTATCAATGAAAGGTAAATTATAATCCTTAAAATCTGCGATACGTTCAAACAAGATGAAGAATAGAACAGAGAACATAGAAGATAAATCTGATGAAACAACTCATATGAGTCTTCAATAACAATATAATTTATAGCTACATGCCCCTGCGGCTTACAAACTGAAATATACAATCATAAACATTTCTCAAAACTTCCTTCGGTCTTGGGACGAACCCCCCTCCTCTCTTTTCATATCATTCATCTGATGTATTTATAGTCAAAACAATAGACATGTCTTGTTGCTTGGGCGCCTCTTCTCCAGTATTTTATGTATTCTCTTGTTTGTCATGTTCCTTCTGTCAGAAAGAAACTCTAGTCAGTATGGGCCTGCCGGAAAATATGCCCTCTGTGGTACTTCGCGCTGACAGTTTTATGTCTCCTCGGCCAGACCCTCCATGCTTCCATTTAAGGGGGTAGTCGATTGTTCAACCACCGATCCTTCTTTCATTGACTGATTTCTCCTTGGGATCAGGATGAGGCCAGTTTGTCTCCATGCACTTCTCTCGAATTGGGCCCTATATAAGCATGTGATTGCGAAAGATGCCAAGGGCGTTTTGGGTCCACACCGCTTCGGCCCCCGCAATCCACCACCAACTACCACGTACCTATTTCGCTATACCATGGTTTTGATTGTGGGACCACTCTAGATTTTTAACATTCGGGCATGTTCTGTCCCCACAATGAAGTGTGGCCGTCGATTTGATGCAAATCCACGATCTGGGAAACCTTCCTATTTTAGAGCCCCCGCTAAAATTTATTTGTCTACTAACTCCAGAAGACCTTTAAACAATGCTTAGAAATGGAGCCAATTTTGGTGCTTGAGAGCTTTGAATGCTGAGCAGGAATACCTCTCGGAGGACGATCTTCTGAATCTGATGTGGTGGCCTGACGCTATATAATGTCACAGCTAGTGATGGATGAGCGCCATGTGTTGAGCTGAAAAACACATGTGGAATTGGTAGGGCCCAAAGCGACGTGTTAGACTGATGTTACTTCGGGACATCGGCTCTTTGGGACTTCAGGATGTTTGGATGAAAATCTTCTGAAGTCACTTTCTTTCGGTTGACATGGAAATCTCTTGTTAACTTCGGGACTTCGGACCTTCCAGTGACACTACTTCAAATATCAACGGTTCTTGTTGATTTGAGATCAACGGTCCATAATTACTTCAAGAGTTCAAGATTCGGGCCTTTTCAATGCACAACTCTTACAATCCTCCGGAGCGCCACATTTCCGAAGTGAGAGATCTACCTCCACATGTCCTCTTGTTTTGGACGACTGAGATTCATTTCAGGAGTTCGGGCTTCGGGCCTTTTCAATGCATAGCTCTTACACTCCTCCGAAGCACCATATCTCCGAAGTGAGAGATCTTTGGACGCGTGTCCTCAGCCTTCAATGGCTCAGATTTACTTCGGGACTTCGGGACTTTTAGATGGAAATCTCCCAAAGTGACTTTCTTCCAGTTGACGTGGCAGCCTCTCGTCACTTTGGGACTTTGGGCTTCGGGAGATTTTGAACACGGGCCTGAATATCTCCCGAAGTGACTTTCTCCTGGTTGACATGGCAGCCTCTCGTTACTTCAGGACTTCAGACTTTGGGAGCTTTTGAATGCGGGCATGAATATCTCCCAAAGTGACTTTCTCCTGGTTGTCGTGGCAGTCTCTCGTCACTCCAGGACTTTGGCACTTCGGGGCTTCTGTCTAGTTGTTAATCCTTGCACGACTTTGAAACTCCGACTGCCCAAGAGCCGCTGATCTGAACTGTATATGGGATATCTACCGTTGAAAATCGAGCATGTCTTCTTGTTTGTATTTCAAGCTTGAAATGGACTGCTCTAAAAGATATATTTCTCTCATGGATTTTCCCTATGCAAACAAAGGACTTGGTCGGCTTGCAAAAACTACATATGACCCATGACAACTTCATGTGATAACACTAGGTCTAACTCCAAGAAGATATTGACTTTTCAATAGAGCTTATACCAGGAGTGGTACCTGTGTCTAGAACACCCTATAGAATGAGTACACCAGAGTTGGTTGAGCTCAAACTACAGCTAAAGGAGATGATGGACAAAGGGTACATTTGGCCTAGTGTGTCTCCATGGAGATCACCATCCTTGTTTGTGAAAAATAAGGATGGCGCACTCAGGTTGTGCATAGGCTATAAAAAACTCAATAAGATGACCATTAAGAATAAGTATCCCTTGCCAAGGATCGATGAACTGTTTGACCAATTAAGGGATACTACAATTTTCTCTAAAATTGACTTGAGGTATGGATATCACCAGGTCCGAATTAAGGATGAAGACATCCACAAAACAACCTTTAGGACAAGATATGGTCACTATTAATTTGTGGTGGTGCCATTTGGGCTTACCAATGCACCAATCACTTTTATGTGCTTAATGAATAATGTACTCAGTAAGTTCTTGGAAATATTTGTATAGGTTTTCATTGATGATATCCTAATCTATTCTAAGAATAGGGAAGAGCATGAAGAACACCTCAAGCTAGTGCTTCAAGTGCTAAGATAACATCAACTCTATGCTAAGTTTAGTAAGTGTGACTTTTTCCAGAAAAAAACATCCATTACTTAGGCCATGTTATTTTTGAAGGAGTGGCAGTTGATCCTGACAAGATCAAATCCATTATGGATTGGCCTACCCCAAAGGATGTATCTGATATTAGATCTTTTATGGGCCTAGCAGGATACTATAGGAGGTTCATAAATGGATTCTCCAAGATCGGTTGCCCAATCACCTCCCTTGAGAAAAAGGGTGTTAAATTCAGTTGGACATCAGAATGTGAAGAGAGATTCCAAGAGCTTAAATGCCTCCTAACCAATGCACCTGTGCTGAAGAATGAAAACCCAAACAAGGACTTCCTTGTGTGTACAGATGCCTGTAAGGAAGGGCTCAGAGGAGTTTTTATGCAAGAATGACATGTAATTTTCTACGAATCCAGAAAATTGAATGAGCATGAAATCAATTATGTGACCCACAATCTAGAATTGGCTTCCATAGTACATGCTTTAAAAATGAGGAGGAATTATCTCCTAGGTAGAATATCTGTGCTTATGATAAACCATAATGGGTTGATATACTTGTTTGATCAACCAAAGCCTAATGCTAGACAAGATAGGTGGATGGCTCTCCTTAGTGAGTTTGATTTTGAAATCAAACATATCAAAGGAAAAGAAAATAGGGTGGTTGATTCCCTTAGCAGAAGTATGAAAGTGATTCACTTGGCAGCTATAAGCACCTATGAAACGAACGTAAAGGAGAGAGTCAAAAGTGCACAACAAATAGATGTACTTTTCAAGACTGTGAAATCATACTTAGAGAAAGAGCCCACAGGGATGAAGTATGAGGGTTAGCAATTGCTGAATGATGGCCTACTAGATTACAAAGGTAGATTGTATATTCCAAATGGTGTTGACTTGAAGAGGTCCATAATGGATGAACTACACAAAAGACAATATACTAGTCATCTTGGTTATCATAAAATGATTACAACCACTAGGAAACTCTTCTATTGGTTCGGACTGAAAAAGGACATAGTTGATTACTTAGCTAAGTTTCTAGAATGTCAGTAGGTTAAGGCATAACACCGGCATCCAACAAGGTTGTTGCAGCCCCTACCAATCCCAGAATGGAAATGGAAAACTATCTCCATGGATTTCATCACAGGGTTACCAAAATCAACCAAACAGAATGACACCATCATGGTAGTTATGGACAAACTGAGCAAGGCTGCTCACTTCATTCTCGTCAAGTCAACTTGCAAGGCAATATATATTTTCAGTATTTTCATGAAGGAAATATTTAGACTGCATGGCATGCCTTAAGAAATCATATACGACCGAGATACACAATTTACCTCAAAATTTTGGAAATCTCTATTTGTTGGTTTTGAAACTAAATTGCTATTTAGTATAGCCTATCACCCTCAAACTGGTGGACAGATAGAGAGGGTAAACCAAGTGTTATGGGACATGTTAAGGATGCATGTGATGCATCAACCCAAGAAGTGGGAAGACTACCTACCACTAGTAGAATTTTCCTACAACAATGACTATCAAGAGTCATTGAGGATGAGCCCTTTTGAGGCCATCTATGGTAGATTATGCAAGGTTCCAATCTGTTGGAATAAACCAGTAGATATAATTACAATCGGGATAGATATGCTAAAAGAAATGGAACAACAAGTAGTTCAGATAAAACAGAATCTAAAAATAGATCAAGATAGACATAAAAGTTATGCAGATAGGAAAATTACAACTAGAGAGTTCAAAGTAGGGGATCATGTTTATCTCTGAGTTAGACCCAGGAAAAGCTCCTTGAAAATGGTAGCCTGTGCCAAGTTGGCACCTCGGTATTGTGGACCCTTTGAAATTTTGGATAGAGTGGGACCTGTAACATATAGACTAGCACTTCCTCCCACAGTGGAGGCATATAATGTTTTCCATGTTTCGTTATTGAAGAAATATGTACATGATTCTAATCATATAATTGATTGGTATGTGATTCAAGTGGAACCAGAGGGATAATTCATGCTAGAACCATAATTCATAATAGTTAGGAAGGAAATTCCACTCAAGAACATAACCATTGCACAAGTCAAGGTGGAATGGAAACACTTTGGTCCAGATGAAGCTACATGGGAAATGGAGGATTCCATGAAACATGCATACCCATTTTTCTTTTCTTCTGTACATACAGAGCACATCGACAGGTAGAACATTGAGGATGATGTTCCTTAAGGGGGATGGGATTGTAACACCCATGTTTTCCTCAGCTTGTAAATATAACTATAAATTTCCAAAAGACCGTGGCAGACTGAATATGTGTGAAGGTTGGATTTGATGAACCTTTTTTTTATAAAAGGTAATGTATGTATTTATGTTATTAATTAAAAATGGATAGTGTTTCATAACTACTGAAGGGGGTTTGCCAAGGTAGATCGTGATTTTATGAGAGAGATGGTGAGGGGAACCAGAAATGGTTGAGATGACCCCCACCAAACTAGTACCTTACTGGATTTAATTACTCAGACCCAAAACAATCCTCTGACCTATAAATGAATTACCAGTCAGGATGGTAGTTGGAAAGACTCCTCAAGAGTTAATGAGGAGATGGGTAGAGTACCCATATGCAAGGCTTATTGACCTGACCATGAGATGGGGATTTGGACCCACACAATCTTGTTGAGGAAGGTAAGAAAGGAAGGGATTTGTAGGAAGAGGCGAGTCGACGAGGAAGAGGAGTCAAGAGACTAATCTCCCAAAGAGAGGAGACTGCTTGTAGCTCTCTGGTTCGAAGGAGAACTTTGAAATACATTCATTCTAAGTGCAAGAAGCTGCTAGCAGATGTTTTAGTCCAAGATGATAAATGGGTTTGCAGAGAGGACGAGTGACTATTGAATTAGTCTTTGCAGGCCCCCTTGCTTGGTACAAAGAAAACAATTTGCTAAGTTCTTGTGGGAGGAGGAGAGTAACCTTCGTCCCTGATTGTTGTTGAACCATAAAGAAGAGTCTCTCTCATAGCATCATGGTCTAGATAGGGGGTGGCTATCGGTAAATCCATTCAGGAGTGGTTGTGCCTACGGTTGGGTGGAAACATGCACCCATCTCAGCAGTTGCTTCATGATTTTGGTCTCTGATAAGTATTTTCATACTCTGTGTACTGGAATGGAAGTGATGGTTGAATGTCTTTGTTTATGGTTAAATTTTACAGTGTTTGAAAAATCATTAGAAATGCTTATTATTCTTCTGTAAACTTCTAGATTTACATGGTTCCTGTTTACCTCTGCTTAGCAGCAGGAGAACGATTAGACATGGGTCTTTAAAATAATTTAAGAACAAATCTATGATTTATGTATTTTTTGAGAATCCCTTAGGGAAATTTTCCCAAGGAATAATTTTGTAATATAGGAGTCGGGGAAGACTTCGCTGGAACACCTCGGTCAAATCGACCTCTCAATTCACCCTTCGCGGGTCACTAAGTTATAACTCTATGGAAGGAGGGTGCCTCCTTCAAACCCTTCACCTGTGTGACCGAGGGCTCATGTCCACGACTCTAATCAAATCGCGGATAAGTGTTGAGCGCATAACCTCTAGGCTTGTCCAAGAATCCATACGAACGGGACCTTGGAACCCTTCGCTAGGCCTGAAGGAAGATAAGCTTTTCTGGCTTCAGAATTTCCAAGGTTCGGAGCTCAGGGACGCTATGAATTTACACCCTCTAAAACAACCGAAGGCAACCTATTGGTGTGGTTACCGGCGAGGTTGACCGATATCTGGTTCCCTTAACCCTGACCATGGGATTTGTCCCACCATTAAACCCTGGCCCACTTACCGATCATGAAGTAACGTGAGTCGTAGACCCGAGGCTATTTGGGAGCCTCCCTAACCATTGGACCTAGGCCGAGGTCAATCTAACGTTGACCACTACGGGAGAACATAGGTGTCATAGCACCAAATTCCCCAAATGTCGGAGCTGTGAATTAATGAGAACCGTAGATCTAAGGATGTTTCGAGATCTTCCTTGGCCGTTGGATCTACGCCCAGGTCAATCCAATGTTAACCACTCTGATAAAAAGGGGGTGGTAAGCGAGAAAAACCTTCGAACGTCGAACTCACAAAGTGACAAGAGCCGTAGATCTGAGGACGCTGCAGGATCGTTCCTGGTCATCAGATCTAGACCGTGGTCAGCCCGATGCTGACCACTCTCAGAGAAAACATGAAGTTACACGACAGATCCCCCGAATGTCAAAGTTACGAAGTAACAAAGGCCGTAGATATTTCGATCTACGAGGGCACATCTCGACCATGAGATCTAAGGGGCGTTGCAAGGTTGCCACTTCGGAGTGACGTGGCATGTTGAGGTCACCTAGGGTGACGAGGACCCACATTCGACGTTCCACGTGTCACCTTGATTCATGTTTTTCGCAGACCCTATGTGCCCATTAGAATGTGACACCTGTCACCCACTGATGGGGCCACGTGTCATCTCTACCTTGCTGCGTGTCACCCCCCTGGCACATATTTGCTTGGCCTATTAGTGGTTGGAGTACTCGAAACCCACCTGTCCTTGCCTCTGCATTTAATACTCCAACATGTGTAAGGGTGGACCCTTCAGGAGTCCAGGACTTCGAACTCCGGAGGTTTGGGGTGAAGTATCTTAGATGAGCCGAAGGGATCGAAGGCCGTAGCCACGTGGAAATATTTCGGGCTCCTTCGGGAGTTCGGGATTTAGGGACTCCATAGGATATGCACGTAGAATGAAAAAGGGGCGTTCAACGTCGAAGCATCGAACACCGAATTTCCCTTAAGCTTATGTATTATACGAGGATGAAGTTATGTCATTGGATTGGACAGTGGATGGACTTCCATCATAGATGTAAGAACACTGGGGAATCTCTGGGACTTCGGGGAAATTGGGATGGTACGAACGAGATGGACCTACGTGAGAGCCACGTGACCCTTCACTAATAACACTCGAAGATATTTGGAAGGGTGTATTTCCCAATCCAGAGCTCAGATTTGAGAAGGATAACAGTAGTTAGACAACTCTTGATGAGAAGAAGAGGATGGAGACCCTGGGGAAAGGATTCAAGATGATTAAGGAAAGAGAAATTTTGATACCCCATCCCTAAAAAGGGTACTTAGGGGTTGGGTGTGTTACATGAATTTTGTCAATTGTTTTAAATAAATTATTTAAAGGTGAAAATCACTATATCAAAAATTAAAACAATTAAAACATGATGACAAATACTAAAACGATGACTTATTCCTCCATTAACATGTCATTTTCAAAAATCAAATCACCTTTGGAAAGACATGTTAGTTTATGAATAAGTTATTTTTTAAGATAGTTTAAATGTTCTATGTTTTTACCTTTTTTGTGTAATTTTTTTCAATAGGTTTTGTCCAAAATCCAATAACAAATTTAGAAAGATAGTTGAAATTTTGAATACACCCAATTAATATGCACTAAATGATTTGAGCAATGTGAAATTAAGATTTCACCAACAATTGCTTTATGGATTTGGATGATATTTACCAAAAAAATGAGAATAATCATTATTGGTTTCTATTTGTAAATGTGAGTTGCTTAAGGAAAGCTATTCTACTTGAAGGTCTTGGGTCATTAACCTATTTTCTTCCTACCTTACTAGGAATACAAACCCTTATTCAATTACAAATAGTTTTAGGTCTTACTTTAGGAACAAAAAGTAATTTCAGTATCACCAATATACCCAATACCCCATATACTCCATCATCTCTAAGACTAAACTCATGTGGTATTAAATATCTACTCAACTTAGCTTTATACATGAAGTTAATATACTATACCAAATAGTATTTTTTTTTTTGTAAATAAAGTGTAACTATATTAAAAGCTTCCAAAAAAATAGTTCAACATACCAAGGTAACCGGGCCGTAGTTACTAGACTGCCCCATCTCGGAGGAAACCAGTCCAGCCGGCCCGCTAAGCGTGGGACTATTAAGTCATGAGCAAGTTTAAAAAAGAGAGCATAACCTGTCTTTGGCATACATATTGAACCTAGACTCTTAGACACCTGGAAAACTAGACAAAGTAAACCTATACACCTGGCTAGCAACTTGGCCAAGTGGTTGGGTGGTCACCGTATCCAAGCTCTTCCTCGATGTGCGTTATCCCGTCGCTTCCATGCTCGTCATGCTCCTGATTGCGCTCATCTACCGTGGCGTTGTCCTCGTACATTTCCTCCTCCTTGCTCTTGCTTGGTGGGCTCGTCACAGGATGCTGGTCGTCGTCTCCCTCGACTTCGGGGTCTCCCTCTGCGGCTTCTTCCTTAGAATCCGGGAACAGGACATCGTGCATGGACGCCATAATTTGGAGAAAGTTGGCTACCTTAATTTCCGTAGCTTCCACCCGATGATGCAAGTCTGCTACCTCCTGTCTGAGCTCAAATACCAGGGTGAACAGTGTGGCTAAATTGTCCCTGAACTGCACTCTGTCGAAGGAGGCATGGCTATCGAGAGTTGGTGTGCTGGGTATTTGCTGAGAGGCCTGGCCGAGGCTGGAATTGCTAGCGGGAGGTTGGGATGGCCCGGGGTCGTGGAGGAGCCGACGAAGTGTAATTGAAGTATTTGGAATGATAGCCATGGAACCAAGTTGCGGAGGTTGCAGGTTTACCTGGGAGGAGTCTGACTGAAGGCAGGGTGGGGTATCGTCGGAGGATGTGTCTGGGGGAGAAAGCGGAGGTCGTCGAGGCTTCCATGGCGCACCTCGCCGTGGTCTGCCTCGTGGCCTCGTCATAAGGCAGTCTGTGCGAATTGCAGGGAGAGCGAAGGTCGACGAGTAGCGGGGGAGGATGGGCGCTCGCTCACACCAGAGGAGAAGAGCAGGGTGACAATCCGGCTTCGGGAGAATGAGCCCGACTATCAACAGAGAAGAATTAACCGTCGCCATTATAACACAGCACATTCGAATTTGCAGCAAAAGGACTCCTACGTAAATGCGCCTCATATCAACATTAACGCGATTAAATACCCGGTGGGGTGACAGGCTGTGGCACATGCCCAGCATGTGTCTCCATACCACGACGCCCTGTACCCTCATCTGTCTCCTGCCACGATGGCCCTTTTGACACCCCATCCGGGGAACTATACCAAATAGTATTATTTGGTTATATAAATTTATAATTTTTTTTTATAAAAAGTGTATGAGTATTTTCAAATAATAACATTAGAATAACTACAAAATGAGTAATGTTTAGTGATCTATCTAAATTTATAAATAATAATTATAAATTTAAAAAAATCATAAATATTCCAAAATAATGACATAGTATAACAACTAGGAGGAGGAAGAAGACCGCTTTCCCTTGCATAATGCCATGTTGTAAAGAATCCTTAATAAAAATAAAGATGAAGAGCTTAAAAAAAAGTTAAAATGAAGAGAAAGAATGAGTAGTTAATAGAGAGTTTGACAATCTAATTCCCATTTTCAATTTCCTAAGCCAACTTTGTAGAGAGATCACTTGATTACAAACATAACTATTTAATTATTAATATAAGTTAATTGTTTAATCAATGATATATAAAATAGTTATGTAAAGAAACGTTTTGAGAAATTTTTATTTAATATAATAATTATTTTATAAGAAATAAAATTTAATTTATTATAAATTTTTAATAAAATTAATATAATAATTATTTTATAAAAAATAATGTGTTTTTTAATATAAAATTATTAATTAATTTATTATAAAATTTTAATAAAATTAATATAATAATTATTTTATAAGAAATAATGTGATTTTTAATATAAAATTGTAATTTAATTTATTATAAAATTTTAATAAAATAATAAAAAGATATTAAATTTAATTATTTAAGAAATAATTTGATTTTTAATATAAAATTATATAATTCAATTTATTATAAAATTTTAATGAAATAATAAAGAGATATTGAATTTAATTATTTAAGAAATAATGTGATTTTTAATATAAAATTATATGATTTAATTTATTATAAAATTATAATAAAATAATAAAGAAATATTTAATTATTTATTTATTTATTTATATGAAAATATAGGTAAAACAAATTATATATTATGAATGTGTAATTATGTTTATTGAAGGGGAAGGTGCACCCACACTCTCTATTAAAATATATAGATAATTTCAACTCTATATTGAGATGTAATTTAGTGAAATTTCATGTATATGTTAAACTCTTTAAATCTTCATGTACATGGTATGTTGGGTATGTGTTATATTCTTTGAACGAATATATTGAGCATGTCTTATATTGTTGGGGTATGTGTTATATGCTAAGCCAAACTTATAACTCAAAGACAAAGCATATTGATGTTCAATATCACTTTGTGAGAGATATGGTTGAAGAAAACAAGGTGTTGTTGATGAAGGGTGTATAGCATCTATGGGCATTATTGCCCTGGATTTTTATTTTTTGGCATGTTTTTGCCTCAGTTTTTGGGCACATAGTTTTCACCGATGGTTTCTAATCCCAGTTAATAAATTAAGGTTGTTCTATCTTTTTTGTAATGTCATTTATATTTTTACATTATAACACTTCAATGGTTAAGAACATGTGTTTCCTCTTAAGAGGTCATAGGTTCAAATCCAAAAGGGGTAGGGTATGTATACCTTCGTAGACTTTACCAGTCAAATCGTTGGACGGAAAGAGGTCCCTTGTCCCACAAACAAGGGGGCCTCATACACCAATTTGATGTGTTGGCTTGACCGTGACCTTAAAAATAAATTATTATTATTATTATTATTATAAAAAAATGAATTACTTTTAATATTTTACATATTATTTTTATTTTCAAATATTTCTTTTATTTATTAAGTTACAAAATGGTTCCATGACACTCAAAAATTTAAATATTATTTTTATTTTCAAATATTTCTTTTATCTATTTATTAAGTGACAAAATTGTTCCATAACACTCTCAAAAAGTTAGTATAACATCAAACATTTTTTATAATAAAATATTTTCTAACATGTTAAAAAAAGTTAAAACATGATTTATTTTTTTTAAATAATAATGAACAATTATTTTTAAAAAATAATAATGAAATTGATAAAATAATTAATATCAACAAATTATTATCTAACAAAATCCAACAAATTATAATAATCTAGCAAAATCTAATAATAATATAATGTTAACAAGTTATCTTATATTTCAAAAATAAATATTGAGTAATATTAAAATGTATCTAGTATTAATATTTGAATGTTTTTCATATTCAAATTATACACATACTATTTGAATGTTTTTCATATTCAAATTATACAAGATACTTAGATCAATTTTCATTTTATGAATTTGTAACTTATAAAATAATATTTGAATGTTTTTCATATTCAAATTATACACATACTATTTGAATGTTTTTCATATTCAAATTATACACTATACTTAGATCAATTTTCATTTTATGAATTTGTAACTTATGTATTTTAAATACACATTTCACAAAAATTTATAACTAAAAACATTACAAAACTTATTTTATATGATATATTAAATATTTAATTCATATCACACACTCTCTTTATATAAAATAAACCAATTTATATCAGATATTTAATTCATATCACACACATTTTAGATTTTATACTTTATATATATATATGAAACTCTCTTTATATAAAATAAACCAATTTATATCAGATATTTAATTCATATCACACACATTTTAGATTTTATACTTTATATATATATGAAATGGTTAGATTTTACACTTTCCATCCTTAAAAAAACCTCTAACATTTGCACTTTTGTTTGTATATTATGAAGATATAAATTATTTTTCTCTTTCTATTAAAATATTTTTTATTCTTTTATAACATTGATATTACCAATTTATATTCAATTTATATTCAATGTGCTTTGAACATATATAAAGAAAGAAGTAATAATAAATTGATACATTCAATATTCAAAAATACAAAATAAATATATCCTAGATAGATCAACTTTCTTCTTTATATTTACGCCTAAAGGCGTACACCTATTGACAATGGGCACAATTAATGATCTTTTAACCTTATTTAACCTTAAACCCTAATCTGATGGCTATGCATTGAAGATGCTGGCATATTCTTAGTCGTCCTCCAAAATTAATGGATCAGATTTATTGTTCATAACTTTCTTGCATTTATCAAAGCATCCGTTAACATGTTTACTTTTTAACATTTACCTAATCACATTAAAAAATTACTGTAAAGATGTGTAATTGCCACGTTTTAAACTTTAAAGCGCCACAAACACATTAATTAACAAATTCGAAAGCCTTTGGGATCCGGTGAACCATGGATTCAAAAGTTTTATCGATCATCGACATGTGTCTCCACTTTTGAATTTATTTTCTAACGTATTCCATCGTGATTTTCATGGTTAATTGTACTGATTTTCTTTGTTAATTGTACTCTTCGTGTTTTCTTCATAGTGTGTCGTGTTTCTGTAGTTTCTTAGTGCGTAGCCTGTTTTACCTCAGCTATGCTTGCCGGCATTCTTTTTTAAAGCTAATGCTACTGCCCATCGCCATTACCTAATCACGTATCAGTCGCTACCTTTCGGCGTTCTCAGCCGCTATCCATATCATTTTGGATAAAAAAAAAAATTCTAACTAAATAAACGGGTCTATTACAAATCTAAGAATAAGTTTTTTTTTTTTTTTTTTTTTTTTTTTNGGAGGAATCAGCAACTAGTTGGGCACGTTCCAGGTGTGCCCACGATGCCCCTTACGCGGCACACAAGGTAAGTCGGGGGGAATTGAACTCGAAACCTCATGGAACTTCATTTTCACGGCACTTGCCAATTGAGCTGCCCCCCCGGGGGCAAATCTAAGAATAAGTTGGTTTATCACAAATCTAAGAATAAATAATTAGATAAGTTGGTCTACCACAAACAAGGGGATTTCATACACCAATTTGGTATGCTAGCTTGGTCGTGACCTTAAAAATATATTATTATTATTATTATTATTATTATAAAAATAAATAATCTAAAACATAATAAATCTATGTTTACATCACATTATTGTTGTTAGAATGAAAATATTATATACACATCTTCTAAAATATATTAACTTTCTAATAAAAGTAGTTACTTTCTTCTTTGTATATTACACTTTTCTTTGTGTATTATGAAAATAAATATAATTATACATTTTTCTTTCAATAGAATTTTTGTTTATTTTTTTATAACATTGGCATTACCAATTTATTTTCAATGTGTTTTGAATATATTAATATATAAAGCAACAATACTAAAAATAATAAAATAATGCATTTCGTGTTAAAAAATACAAAATAAAGATATGATTTCAACAACAATTTATATATTATAATTTTATAAATCAATTTTTTTTCTATATTATATATATTCTATATCATACATTAATAAAAAAAAAAATAATTAACATATTATATTAAGTACATCATACCTACTTAACATTATGTAAGTGAGTTTATCACACATCTATATAGATAAATACCCAAAAATAATAAATTTCTACTTATCACACATTATTGCTAAGATTAACATTTTATAGATTCATTTTGTAAAATATACTAACCTTGTCATATAAAGAGTTATATGTACTTTCTCCCTCTTCTACATAGTCTCCATTACTAGAGAAATTTCAATTCCATAGTCAGTGTTTAGGTTCAGTTATGTACTCTAATGACACAAGCCATAATATTTATCCTTTATTGTAGTCAATCATTAATCATTAGTTATAAGATAAAACCTTTCTAATTTTCATAATGTAAATTATTATTTTTATTGAGTAAGATTAAGATTCCACTTCCATGAAAATTATATGTTTTCTAAACAATTAAACAATTGAATGTAGTAATTTAATAAAGTTTTTAATAACATATTTATTTTTTTAAATTAATTAAGATTTAACTTTATCATAAATTAATTTTAATTGAAGAAAAATATGAAAACTAATGTGTTGATATATTTTATCATACTTATAAAATGAATAATAAATATTTTTATTTATTTTTTTAATTTATATATAATATCTTATTTCAATATATTAACTAATTTTTTTTAAATTTATATATAATATTTTATGTTAATTTTTAATGTACATAATAAATATTTTCCTTTTAACTTAATTAGTCACCTAAATGTTACACTTAAAAGCCTCTGTTGCATATTTATTTAGATTATGAATCTTTGAACACAAACCTGTTACACTTAAAAGCCTCTGTTGCATATTTATTTAGATTATGAATCTTTGAACACAAACCAGATATAGTAATGATTCTTATAATATGTACTCTTTCATAAGTGTTTAATCTAAAATGTACTTAAAAAAATTGAGACATTTTGAAGAAGAAGTACTACAACAACCCGAACGCGTTATTATGTCCTCTGAAACTATATATTCCGGTTATGGATGTTAGATCTACTACTCTATTAGATTACAGAATATAATATACGAGTATAATTTAAAGGTCGCTTAAGCTAAAATATAACCTTATGCCATCTAGCATATATAATCCTAAACTTGATTTCACTCACGGTAACATAATAATAATTTTAATAATTTTATTTTATTATTAATAAAAAATAAATATTTAATTTAGTTATTTAATCAAATTTATTTTTTATTTATATATGACAACAATAATTTGGAGGAAGTGATTTTATACAAATATCTTGGAATTGATATTCACCACAAGCTCAATTGGAATTATAGCATTGAGAAAAGGATTATTGGGGGATGGAAAGCTTATTATGGGCCTAAAAACAATTGTAAATCAATTGATCTTTGGAGTTGGGATAAGAAGAAACTCCTCTTTGACACTGACTTTTGTTACACCTGTTATTCTTTATGGATGTGAAGTGTGGGGCTGTAGTATCTCTCGTGAATCCTAGAGAAAGATAGAGCAAATACAAAAGAATTTTATAACCTATAATCTCAAAATTAAAGGAAATACGCCCTAGATCCCATCCTCCTCGTAAAAACAAGTCTCTCCCCCATTGAGAGCATGGCTATGACTAGATACCTAATGTATAAGAACAAGTTAAACAACATGGAAGACGAGGCTACCTAAAATTGCTTCAAAATCAAGTCATACCACCATTGACTCAAGCGAGGATGGCATAAAGACGCTTGGCTAAACTATTGGGGAATCATGGACAAAACCATTTTGCAAAATAAAAATACTATTAAAAAAAACTTCAAATCAAAATTTAAGGAAAAAATGTGGTGTGATAAAGAGTTAAAGGAAAAAAGAAAATTAAGATATTATAAAGATGTAATCAACCCTAATCTAGAAGATCAAAATTATCTATTTGTTTTGTCAAGTGTAAAGAAAAAAATAAGCATTGCTAAGATGAGAACAAATTCTCACTAACTCCATAGTGAAACTGGGCGTTGGTCAATTCCTAAAACGCCATGGGATGAAAGAGTGTGTCATCTTTGTGACACTAAGAAGGTTGAAGATGAAAAACACTTTCTCTTATATTGTCGCCTATACCCATATTAGATCTCAGATCTCATTTTCAAAATATTGATCACACTACCAACCTTCCTAACCTCTTAACTCAACAAAAGTATGGTGATCATGGAAAGCTTCTCTTAATGTTTTTCTAGAAAGAAACAAAATTCTAAAAAATCATAAGTAATCACTTACCCTCTTAAGGTCTGATAGACCAATTAAGTCTTAATAGACATTAATAATCATCATCATCATCATAAAAATATAAATATAAAAGATTTAATGATTAAAAATGTATATTCCTAGTTTATTGAAAAATACACTAGAAAAAATAATTTTTGTATTTCTTCCTCATTAAAATTGTTCACATGCATTTCTTATACATTTGAAATATCTTATATAAGGTAAAAATTCCCCATGTATATAATAACCTATATTCTCTTTTTATTGAAACAATTCTCCAATACCATTTTCAAATCAAAATATTTCATCAAAAATAACATATAAAAAAATTCAATACACAAAACTAATATTCGTTTATATTTTTACCTCATAATTTTCTGTTATTAAACACTCTTCTTTTCTTTATTATATTAAGAAATTGTTTTGGTTTTGGAGTTAATCTTTTCAATTCAAATTTCTCTCCTAATTTCATGGAATTATTAAATTCGAGTTGGATAATTAGATGGCAGTCATGAAATATAAGATTTGTTCTTTCCTTCGACGTTGAATTGTGCACGCGTTAACAACCACCAACTCAAATGCCATTGTCTGATATATTATTCACTTTACCATCCTAATTTTCATCCTGTAAAATTACAAGTTTGGATTCATGCAATTAAAAAAAATCTACACGATAAATGCAAATTCTTTTAAAATAATATTGAAATAATATTTTATTTAATTTAAAACTCTGCTCATTTCCAAACTATCCTCGTTACAAATTGAAATCTAAAACTAAATTACGATAACTTTAAAAGAAAACAAACATTCAGCAAAATAATAGATCTCATCTCTCTTTACCTTTAGGATTAAATTCCACCTTATAGAGAAATTGACACGGCGGAATGGATACAAGATAGCAGTTAAATATTAAACTAGGTACTCTCATGTGATCGCTAGCGACCGAGTTCCAAAATTTAACCAAAACTACAACAGATTTAGCAATTCTGACAAACGTCGAACATTCCAAAATATCTACCAGTTGTAATTGATAACGAAAAAGACAGCAGATTTAGCAATTCTGACAAACTTTAAACATCCCAAAATATCCTGAAGGAGTTTTGGATGGAGAGAACGTGTGCAAGGCAATATAGAGCTACAGAGAGAACATCACAAAATAAATGTAAGAGCTGTATATCCTAAGGCCACCAATTTACTAGAAATGCGCGGACTGAAATTTTAGAATGTTAATATTCTGATAATGATATATCCTCTACTTCGGAGAAGTCTATTCGTTGCAACAAGTTTTTGACCATTTCTCTCCTTCTACTTCATCCGCATTAAGCGTCCATATAGAATCTCAAACGACAACTATATGCCCTTCATAGCCAGTAATTTTCACAAGAGGTTGCACTGAAAATTGACGTTCCAATAGTATTTCAGCTCTTAAGCTTGGTGGCCCTTGGATTGTGTTCCATAGTCCCTGAACCCCATCGAAAGTAACTAGGCTGAAACTCTGCCCATCATGTACATCATTTAACCAATGAAATTTTCCATCTGAATATATCCCTTCACCTCGAGGCCGAATTAAATCGGCCGCAGGTATCTCCAATTGAGTCCATTTATCAGTCTTGGAATCGTACATCTCAACCACTGTATCATCGTCTACTGTAGAATTCCTTCCCATGATGAGAGTACAACATGTAGCGCACGTATCGAAAGCTAGAGAAATGAAATCCAATATTTCGTATTTAGGTTAAGGACTCTCAGGCAGTTCTATCCAGGTTTTGGTCACAGGATTGCATATGTAAATTCCATCTTCTCCACTACAACAAAGTAAGCTCTTGCAACCGACCAGAATGACAGCAGGGCTTGGAAGAAAATCCAGAGACAAACTGTGAAAATTGTAGCTACTTTCTGTGCTAATCCACAGGTTTCTAATTAACGAAGAAGGGTGCATTTTTCTAAGAAGAAGAAAGGTAGGAGTTGTAGAAACCGCTAAGGCGGACACTAACCGTCTAAATTCTAAACTATTAAACATTTGTTTCCACCTTTTGCAAACTGCACGAAACCTCATGATGCTTTTCATGGGTAGTCTTGCCAAAATTTGAAGTAACAAATCTTCCGTTAATCTCTGTACTGTCTCTTCTGCCATTTTGGTCCTGCTATTCCCTTCCATTTTTGCCAGTACTACAAGCATTCCATGGATGTGATACTGCTATATATGCAAGTCTCTTCTATAGTGGATAATTAACATGCGCTCTCATTCATTTCATTTGGGTTATTGTAAGTTCTGCTTTGGGCCACGATTATATGTACGTAGATTAATTAAAAGCTCTTTAAAAATGTACTTTGACGGCGATATCATATAGCGAGTTAAGTGTTATTTGCAGTTTCATCGAAACTTTCACCGAGCAACTCCAAATCTTGTTTATGAAAAAGGATAACAAAGTAAATTCTCTTTTAGTAATGATTTAGTATTTGATGTGAAATTGTTACCTTTTGCATTTAGTGAGAATTTAGTCATCACATGAATAACGCCAGACGCACAAGGTGCCGTGTAAGATTTTTATTTATTTGCAAAGGATCCTCTTAATTCTATATGCACCGTTTTAAATGGCAAAGATTTGGGACATGGACATTAAAAAGGATAGTAACGTCATAGATATGCTCTTTATTTCCGACCATAGACTCTCTACCCGCTGAGCTTTACAACTCTCTTTTCAGACTATTCATTCAAAAATACATTATATTAGATTATTTTTAATCTATGTCAAAATAGGGAGCAGATCTTTCATTTCTAAGTCGAATTACCTTGACTTTGCAGTGGTTGATTTTTTCTATTGTGTTTAGTATATTAAACTATTTTTTCATAATAAAAAATAAATTAAAAAAATTAAAAAAATTTAATTTTCTATTTGTGAAGAACATCATTGATGAGATATAAATATTAAACTTTTTTTTATAATAAAAAATAGTTTTAAAAAATTTTAAAATTTTAATTTTCTTTTTGTGAAGAACATCATTGATGAGACATAAATCCTTTTAGGACATCATTGATGAAACATAAATCCTTTCAATGCTAGTGTTTGTGTTGAATGCCAACTATCTTCATAGCCCATGATAAGTGGTTGAAAAAATAACTACATAGCATTTTTCTTTATGATAGATTTTGATGGTTAAAGAGTATTTATGTTGAATGTCAACTATCTCCATAGCCCGTAACAAGTGGTTGAAATAATACCTACATAGAATTTTCCTTTATGGCAGATTTCTAAGGTTGAAGAGTTTTTATGTTGAATGCAACTATCTTCATAATCACTGTAAGTCCTCATGAGTTGTGGAACCTGGTTTTATTGCAAGTAAATTTTATCCCCGTCAGTTTTTTTCCACACGTGGCAAAAACTTTGATTTTGTGCTCTCATTTGCTTCGTGTTTATAATCCCTCCTTATAGAGAACATGAGTTGTGTTTGGGAAGGTTCTAGGAAAGGGAATGACATTCTCAAGGAGAATTTGCTATGTGTTTTATGTGAATAGTGTTATGGAAGAGAATTTTTAAAAGCTTAGTTATAAATCTTTATTTAGCATGATAGTTTAAAATTTTAAAATCATTTTTGTAAATTTAAAATTTTAGGAATTCATTTTGTGATTGATGGACAAGTACTTGGATGAGACTTAAATTTTTGACAATTCAAGTGTATTTGTCATAAAATACAAATAAAAATACAAAAATAGCATATTTGAAAATTAGTTGAGGTTGTCACGTTTTCAAAGACCATAAATAAGGTTTACAACTGGTAGAATTGTAAATGTGTTGAACTTGCACAAAATAGATCTAGCTAGAAAATAACACACACATTTGCAGAGAGAAATTGAGAAAGAAGAAGCAAGACAGAAAGAATGGAAAAATTCTCATTAACCGAATGAATAATGAATAATTTACACATTATGTACTCTGTATAACTCAACCAATGTGCACTGGAGGAGAATCCAATGCACCATAGTGGTGTTCTAGAGTGATATGGACACACACCAGCAATTATGGGAGTAAACTACCACCTAGTCTAGTCTCTTGGGCAATTACGGGAGTGAACTACCACCTCGTTGAGTTAACTTGTTTATTAATCTTCAATTAACTGACTGAAACATAGTGAAGTGGAAAGGAGATCAGGAAATCATGGGTAATGCGCTAGTCTGGTGATGATACCAAGGACAATGCGCATTAGTTGATGATGATCCCAATGTTGCATGGTGATAATCTCAATGTAGTATCTAGCCTCTAGTCACTTGATCAAACTAAAGTGAAAACTAAAGAGAATATTCTCCTTAGAGGAATATTCTTCCTAAAATATAGGAGACTGAATAATGACTAATAAACGAGGAAAAACCTTAGGAAAAATAAATCCTAGGTGTATGTGAAGTAACTCCAACACCCCCCTGAACATTACTATAGTGAAAATAAAGAATGGGTCTCGGCAACGAGGCCATGTTAGGTACCCAAATACAAAAGATACACTGAAATAAAGTGGGGAAAGAGGGAAAACCCCCCCCCTCAAGGTACAATGTATGTAAAAAGAAGAACGGACAGTTGCTAAGCAACTGTGTCCTTCACTCCAAGACAACTGCGTAGAGAATGAAACTTTTGCTTAGTGAAGTTCTTGGTGAAGATGTTTGCAGTTTGTTCTTTCGAAGGAAAGAACTGCAGGTCGATGATCCCCTCGTGTATTAAGTCCCAGATGTAGTGCATGTGGATCTCGATGTGCTTCGTCTGTTGCCTCTGAACTGGATCTCTATAGAACTTCAGAGTGCTCTGGTTGTCACACCAAATGACAATCGACTGATGAAACTGAATGCCCAACTCAGTGAGAAAATGTTGTAGCTACATAGCCTGAATTCATTAAAGCAATTCATTTTAACACTTAGTGAAATGACCAATTCATCTTACTACCTTGTTTTACAATTTTGTATATTATTGATCAATTTCCTTAGTGTTATTGTTGTAGTTGTTTGGTTACAAAGTCTATTTTATTATAATGGGTTGATATTTCCATATATGATTCTATCATTGGAACATGCATGGATTTTCATAGTGTGTCGAATTTGTG
Source organism: Picea engelmannii (assembly GCA_009831015.1). Lineage (NCBI taxonomy): Eukaryota > Viridiplantae > Streptophyta > Pinopsida > Pinales > Pinaceae > Picea > Picea engelmannii. Next base: position 243,819 of record ML790461.1, on the reverse strand, counting down.
TATTTGTGGGATTTTTTTAATTGGTTGAGGCTTGGATTTTCGCTAGATATTGTACTTGTTATCATGGGAAGGGATTCTTCAATGAGAAAGGAAATTGTAGTGGACATATACATCTTGCATCTTGAATGGCATGAATGCACTGGCATTCACATTAGTGCAAATGGATTAACTTACCTTGTAAGAGGCTAGGGGATATATTTAAATTAACCATGCCACAAATTATCTTTTTAGAGTTTTTAAGCATATATTTTATCAATTTTTATTGAAATTCTACAAAAAAAAATTGAAACTCCACATTTGAGTGATAAAATGGTGATTTCACCAAAATTTGTTTAACAATTCTGATGAAAATTTTCAAAAAATCCAATATTTAGAGAATGCCCAAATTATATAGTTTATATAGTTGTACTATTTTACATGAAATTAAACACACTATAATAAAAGTAGTATAAAAATATTTTCTTCCTAAAATTATTTAATATAAAAGGGTTTTTAATTGATTAAAAGTTCATTGTCTTTATACAATTGGTCAAGGTTCAAGACTTAGAAACATTAAGTAAAAGTGTACCTTTCATCCATAAATTATTTTAAATTATTAAATTTTATTTCCACATAATAATATCACTGTTAATTCCATAACTCATTATTAGAAGTTTTTTCCTACTTCTATAAAACAAAAATATTCAAACGTTTCATTAGGTTAAACACATTGTTTTCACCCATTGTACTCGGGTTAAGGTAATTATGTACAGTCAACGCACAAATAAATTAAGCAAGGTCGGTACACACTAACTTTAATCCGCTTCCACGTATCAACAGACTCGTCGAAATTTAATGTAATGAAATACGACAGTTATTCCAAAAGTGAGAATCATTGAAGATGTTATCGAGAGAAAAAATATGATGGACTTCGAAGTACAATGCATTCATTTGAGTTAGAATCGCGTGTGCAAAACATTGGAGAAGATAATCACTGTGGAGATTTAGCTCAAAGTGATTGAAAATTGAAATTCTACTTCGATTTATAATAAATGTATTCACCAAACTACGCCATTAAATCTATCCTACAAATGATTTTGTTGCTGTTTGAATTCGATGCTTGACTCTCGATTTAGTGCTTGTCCAAATTTGTCTATTGTTAAAATAATGTAATAGTAATGTTTATTTTGGTAGAGCAAGGCGCTCACTTAGATCAATGACATGCCACATTAAACTAAACATGACAGTTTGGCTGTGGGATGCAATGTCACTACGCTCAGGGATCATGATCATTGAAGAACGACTAAGAGCTTGCTGCCAATCACTCAAATATCCAGATCAAATAATATCTAAATTTCAAGTAATTATCCCTAAAAATATACCCACAAAAATATTATCCCTAAAAATATAGCAGAAAAAAGATATACACAGAAAAAGGTAAAAGTTTTAGACAACTGCTATTGGGTATTGTACATTTCTATTTTATGAAATAGAATGTAGCGGCTCTGCTGTAAAAGATGAAATAGATGAATTCACTGGCTCTTCAATGAATTCACCCTCTGTTTTATGTTGTTTTAGTTCTTTATTAAAAGATGAAATAGATTTTAATATGTCCAGTTCAAAATTGAAATTTAGGGAAATATGCTGATCATTGTGATTTTTCTTGTAAGGTCGGTCTCTAATATGAAAAAGTGCTTACTTCTTTTCCTAAAAAGTTGACAGGTGGAACTAATTTTCTGGTAAGTAATGTCTCTAATATAAAATAGTGTTTACTTCTTCTCTTAAAAGTTGTTTTTGTTTTAAAAAGGTGTTGTTTTGTTTTAAAAATTGTTTTTGTTTAAAGGTGTTTTTTTCTTATTTGAATTAATGTTCATGATATAATAATTGTTTCCTTAATTATTACTGGGAAATGCTTTTTTTTATCTCATTTATGGGATTAACTTTGAACGTTCTTAAAAAAATATAAGAATCTAATGAAAATAGTTTTTGAGATTCGGATTTTTTAAGTTAAAATTGTTGTTCTTTAATCATGAAGATTTAAGTTGATTTTAAATAGTTAAAAATTTAATTGTAAGATTTAGATATATATTTAATAACAACAAAAGTTTATTTCTTTATAAATTATCAAAAAATTATTTTAAGTAATATGATTTTCTTTTCCCCGGATGGGGATGCATCACAGAGTGGCCACGTAGCACAGGCCAGAACCCAGCCATAAAATGAGAGATCGCCATTATTGCCTGTCAAGAGGTGAAGGAATGCTCCCTCGCGCGAGCAAAATGACGACCATGGGATTTAGTGGATGGGAGACGTTGGTGGCAGCAGTCATGTCGATCCTCTGGGTTCTTATCTAACAAAGCAGAGACCCGAGGCATTCCACCTTGGCTTCTCACCAAGACGACAACTCTGAGTTCTAGTGTAGCTACCAAAGGTTTTCCAACACGCTCTCCATTGCTCCTCCATGCCGAGAGAAAGAAGCAGACCGCGTCGCGGCCCTGCCTGGCATAGCTTCGCCGCACGACAGAGGAGGAAGCAACAATTAGATTTGGCATTATCCATAGCCCGCACTCAGCGCAGGGAGAAGATCAAGCTGCCTCCAATGGTGTATGTGGAGGAGGTGATTCCAGAGAAACCAATTCAGGTCTTTCCGGAATCCCTCCTCTTCACTGTGCCAGATAATTGGTTGCCCCCCAACCAATTTTCGGCGGGAGCTAGTGCACCAGACATAGACATTGTAACATCCCCGGCCTTCCAAAGACCGAGTAATGCTACCAACACAACCTTAACTTAGCCTTTAAAGCTCTGATACCAATTTGTAACATCTCCAACCACCAACTGGCCTGGGCAATGCCACTACTCAGCTCTGACTTAGTTGCACTACTAAATTGTAGTATCCCCGACCCTCCACAGAGATTGGGTAATGCTACCACTGCGGAACATTCACATATAAATATAATATGTATTAAATCAAATTAACACATTTTAACATAGAGTTATTGTTACCATTCAGATTTAAATAGAATTAACAACAATTCATACATGCAACGAAACACATGACAACATTCAAGCATTAGTAGAAAAAACATGTATAACATATAAATTAAGCACGGAATGATACTTATCTTTAACTGAAGTAAATCCACCAACTACGTGCAGACCTTCCACGAACCTCCCAGCCATAAACCACACTGCTCATCACACTTAGCAGTGGGTCACCCTCGAGCTGGGACCAAGCTCCACCCAGGGAAAGGGAATCCTAGACTAGGTTGAGGTTACAGGAAACTGCACAAAGCAACCTGAGGGATTCTCTCCAGTAGCCTTCTTACGCCCACTACTCACAAACTTTCATTCCCCACATGCATGTTCCACTCGGGAGTATACACCTTCACAAGAAAAATCCATCGGTTGCTTCACCTCCCTCTCTGAGTCTCGACAATAGACCAGATCAGGAATTCTCATAGCTTCGTAGCTCGTGCTGGACTCTCTCTGGGAGAAAACAACTTCCCAGTAGACTCTCTCACCTGGAAAGAGTTGCTCACAGGCCTGGCAACCTGCCTCTTCTACCACGGGCCTGACAACCCGCTTCTTCAACACACTCCTTGAATCAGCTCCAGCCAAGTGAGGACAACAACAACGATTCAACACTCATTCATACAGGGATGACAGTAGCAACCGGAAATTAGGTATGGATGTCAAAAAATGGTAACCATCCACACTAAGACAGAACACGGATCAGTAAAAAACAACCGACGACAGCAATCCAGTGTCAATCGAGGAACTGCGTGGCCGCAACAGCCAACTGTTATGACACACACACGACACAGACATATACGAGATGCTCAGGCTTCACAGAAGACACGGCTCAGTCCGTCGGTTTTCCCTCAGGTTCTCACTAGGTTCGTGACCAGAAAACAACGCAGAGATCTATTGCAGAGGCAAAACGGGTTCAGCCTCCAGATGGTCAAATAACCAGGTAAATCATGCGGAGGTTGGAAGAATGAACCCAAGCATGGTTGACACATTAGTTTTAACTGCATGCACCAGGTCGACACTTGTCTTCCTGGAGTTTCATGTGTTTCCTTTTGCACACGTTCCATTTACATGAACTTAGGAAAACACTCAACATGTCCACCTTATCCTTCAGAAAATAATAATAAATTATTATCCCCTTTAGAGGTAAGCCCCCTAGCTTATCCCCTAGGCCCACACACTTACCCTCCTCCCTTACCCAACCTTGTGGAAGCTTAGTCCCCCATCACTCTTTCTTTGTGGTCGGTCTGCACGCAACGATGTTTTTATTTTACTAATGATCTGCATAACTACAAATACAAAATCAGGCTCCTGACCTTTAACACCTAGGCTCTCCGGCCTAATCACAAAATAAGACTCCTGGCTTATTATAACTCAGCTCACCAGCCTACAAAACATGTTTACAATTTATAAATACAATTGGGGCTCGTCCTTGCGGATATTACAATCCCCTCCCCTTATTTTTGCACTGTCCTTAGTGCAACTCTTTACACAACATCAACAAGATTTACAAAATCTTAAAAAAGATGTGGGTATTCTGCCCGCATTGCATCCTTATGCTCCCATGTCGCATCCTCATGACCGTACCAGGTCCACTGGACCTTTACAAGTCCTATGGCTCGATTCCGGAGCTGTTTGTTTTTCCGATCCAATATGTGCACCAGATGCACTTGCAAGACACCTTCTTGCTCCACCTAAAGCACTTTCCAATCGATTACATGATTAACATCAAGTATATATATATATATATATTTCTTAAGCAATGAAATATGAAACACATTATGTACAGTCATGGATGTAGGTAATCCAAGCATATATGCAATGTATATATATGTATATACAAATAATTCTAATAACATTATAACTTGTATACAACATACACAACATACAATAAATAGAGAATTGTACTTATCTTTTGATTTGAGAAAACTTTTCACCCCTGAGCAGGGCTATGACTCCATCAGAGCAATGGCTTCCCAATATAGCCACGGTCCACAATCCATATCCACATGGTCTAGTCCAAGGTACCAAACCTCAACAACACTCCAACCAATAGTTTCTCATTCCCCACATGCCTGTCCCACCCCAGGAGTACACCTTCAATGTCACACAGTGCATCAGTTGCTACACCTCCCTTTCCTTGGGCTTCAGCAACAGGTCAGCTCAGGAAGTCTCAGAGCACCGTGGCTCTCGGAGTTCCAACTGCCCTTAGAGATTTTCAATCAGCATCTTCCTCGAGCTACTCTTTGTAGTCCACATTCTAACTTTAATCAACATCATCTCATCTGCATCACCCACATGCAGTTATCATGAGGAAACATCAAAGAATTCATTTCTGAACTCCAATTAGTTCAAAAGGGAATTCGAATTTTTCCCCAAATCATGAAATTCTATTTAATAATTCATCTTGGTTGTTGCCAAATTATGAATACAACCATCCCTCTGGTTTTCCATAGGCACCAAACTTCATACCATTTTCCCTGTAATGCTTCATCTTCCATACAACCAACAAATTGTTAGTATTTTCTGTACATCATAATTCAACATGTACAACACCTTATGCAATGATCTTAGAATTGTTTGCACCTAGCAATTCAATCACAATTACCAAACAATTTAACAAAACAGAATGACTCATCATTCTATGCATATGCATGTTCATAATTAATAACAATGAGTTTATTATTTCAATTTTCTGAACATAAAATTTTATGTGGTCTCTATTCCTGTGACTACCTGCCTTGCAACTTTCCTGTTGCAATGTTTAACAGTTCCTAAAATGTTCTCAACTTCATGAGTTAGCAACATTTCAGTCATTAGTATAATTATTTTCCATGCCAAAAACATATATACATGCACTCACAAAATGCATTCAGCCAAGTGCATTTAAGTATACAAGTCTATCATATATGAGTGCAACTCTGCCCCTTACTAGACATGAGTACAACTCTCAATGCCTATTTATTTAGTGCACCCTTGCATTGAATTACATAATGCTCTTTATCTTAGTCATGTATCTCACCATTCATAAGTTGGAATTCTGGCCAATGTGTTGCCACATTCTCCACACACCTTCTATTGTCTTCCCAATTAATTGGATGCCTTCGTTTTCGACTTGAACGCTACACCAATAATACAATTCTGTGATGTTCATTAGTGTTAGCAAAAAGGTTGCAGTGCAAGTTTTATTTAAAGTAGGAAGTTTTTAGTACCTGTGTGGCTCATAACCTTTCCATATCCAACCATGTCCTGGTCTCATACATGACTAGCTTACTGACATTCATTCCTATAACCAGTTCTTATCTTTAATTCTTTGGTTATTACCCCATAACCAAATTAACATGACATTCTACTATGTCAGTGTGTACATTCAGAAGCTAAAAAGCTTTGAATTAATACCAGCCTCCATCATTTACCACATCTAGTGGTAAGCATTCGATAATATAATCATGTGATTTTATAAAATCACTTTGGTTGAGGAAATTCTTACCTAAATTGCAAGATACCAGATATAATAAATATGCCGAACAGAAATAAAATGCTAGAAATGGCAGAATAATAGTAATATAACCAACATAATCTCCACAATAACACAGAAATGATATAAGAACAACAACAAAAATAACACTTTGATTCAGAAAGCAATTTTCACGGGCCTCTTCGAGGGGGCAACCTCCAGTCGAGCAGCGCTCTGTTACAATAATCTCCAAGCTAGGGTTTTCATACCCTCTACCCTTATTTATACTAAATATGTCTATCAAGAGAAGCATCAAGAGGAAGATCCTTCTAGAAGCGGAAGCTTCTATTAGGTCTTCTTACATCCGCCTTATTCTATTTTATTGAAAGGCCTTATTAATATTGACCTTTATTACATCCAAATATATTGATCTACCTATGTGCGGGTTAGGACCCTAACATGTATGTCCCCTTAAAAACAACCTTGTCCTCAAGGCTTAAGATGTGAAAACTACTGTAGAATGGTAGCTAGTTCCCAAGTGACATCTGCTAGAGTCGTATCTTTCCACTGGACTAGCACTTTCTTGATGATTCTCTGATGTAGGCGATGCTCACGCTGGTCCAAAACTGCTTCTGGTTGTAGCCAAATGGATCCTTCTTCAGCTAACTCTAGAAGGTTGGTTTGAATTTGTCACCTAGTTCCAATCACCTTCTTTAAGCATGAAACATGAAAAACAGGATGTAGCTTCGACTGACTGGGCAGAGCTAACTGATATGTGACTTGTCCCACATGCTTGAGAACTATATAAGGACCATAAAATTTGGGTGCTAGCTT
>ML790461.1:194744-214468 GCA_009831015.1 Picea engelmannii | reverse complement strand
TTTTATAGAGTATCATTAAGTTGAAAGACTTTGAAATAATCATCATAAACTATGCCATCCCCATATACATGAAAATTTTAACCTAAAGAGAATAGAAATAAATTGCACTGAAACAACCCTACGATTGCAATAATTAAAACGCACGACTTTACCATTCTTTAAATATCTTATCAAATTATACAGAAAATATAATAAAAAGACAGGTTTCCCCCAAAAATAAATACTGTGTTCAGTCAAAGTACAATGAATATGATCCCGATGACATGAACAACAGACCAATACATTTTTCAGAAACCAAAATTTCAGTCAAAAATCTAAAATTCGGTAAAATAATACTGGTTTTCCCTAGTCTAAAATACCGTCAAAGAAAAGTCTATATGATCTTATTGTATCTCATGGTTTAAATCGAGGTCAAGAAGCATGCGAATTTTTGCTAAATCTGTCCACATACAACTCCCAAAAGCAGACTGCCTATGTTATGCTATTCTATTCAACCGGATTTCTCCACCTAAGATTATAAGTTTACAACCAAGAATAGATACAAACAAAATGGCAATATCAATTGAATAGATTACTGCAAAAGTAATTATAATCTCTAATCCAAAATGGCACAGGTGTTTATGTTTCAAGGTGTTTATGTTTCAATTTAAGACAATTTTGACCAACATAGATGCATGAGATCAAAGTCTCCTTAAGTTCCAACGAAACACACATATCATTTCGCCGTTCTAACATAGATTATTAAATATTTAAAATTTAGAAATTAAACTCAAATCAATTTTATAAAAGATTATGAAAGAAGAAAAAGCTTTATATTTTTAAACAAAAATATATACATGTTTTTATCGTCATAAAAAAAGACTTCTTTGTTACCATATGTTCCCCACTACACATAAGCCCCACAGGATAACACAATTGGTGAGAAGTATGCATACTCTCTCGATACGGGGGAGGTAACGAGTTTAAGCCTTGTGTTCCTGAGGTTGTGGTTTAACAACCTTACTATCCACGAATGTGGGGAAGTATTGGTGAGTTTCGCATGCCTATCGAAGGATACATCGTGGATGAGAATATCATTCTAAAAATCTTGGAACAAAAAGTGTTCAACTTCAATTTCGAGTGGCTCCTTGGACAATTTGTCTGCTAGCTGATTTAACTCCCTTTAAACATGAGCGCAAGTGTACCATTCGAGTTCATTTAGAAGCTCCTTGATTCTTTTCATTAATGGACGAAGCCTTGCTACCTTGGTGCACTTGAGCTTTGTTGTTGACCCAATCAATAACCACTTGTGAATCGTTGAAGATCTGGAGTTTGTGAAAATTCAAAGAAGTGACAAGGAGAAGTAGAGCCCAAATTGCCATAAACTCATCCTTCATGTTAGACCCCCTTCCAGGAGCGTAACAAATTTCATATCTATGATCAGATGTGAATATATGATCAGATGTGAATATATGATCATATGTGATATAAAGAACCGCTCCAACTCCACAAAATGGGGGATGGCCTTGGCTAGCACCATCAAAAAATCCCCAAGGGGTCTCTTCCACCAGCATCGGCATGGGGGGAATGCATTGTTTCTTCCCAATCAGCTCCTCCTTGAACAAAATCGCTAACTGACAGTTCATATCTATTGAAACCTCCGTAGGAATACCTTTGTTCTGGAAAATATTTAGATTTCTAACCCACCAGATGAAATAAAAAATAAAACACTGAATATATACATATTCTCTAATAATTGGATCTTTGCTCCATGCATCCAACGATTCCTTTAAGTTATTCTCAAAAATAACTTAAGGAATTTTCAACTTCAAGGAGACCAATTCCCAAACCTAATTAACATAAGAAAATTGAAAGAAAATATGGGCTACTGTCTCACTCGGACAGTGGCATAGAGAGCAATGATTTGGGTCGTTCCAACCCCTTTTACACAACACATCCCAAGCTAGAAATTTTTTTCCATAGAAAACCAAAACAAAAGTCGCATTTTTTCTGGCACCTTCCATTTCCAAGTGGAACTCCACCACCATTTGACCGCATCGACAATTGATTCTTCTGCTATGACTTGGTATCCCAATTTTACAGTGTAGCATCCCATTTGTTTATTTTTTGCCCAACAAATGGTATCTAGTTCCTCCTCATCCAGATGAATGAAACCTTTTTTTAGGGAGGAGACATAAGTTGACCGTTCAACATCCAGGTCATCCTCTAAATTCAATTCTTCCTCTCATTTCCAAGTCGTTCTACCAGAGATATCCATTCCTTGATTCGTTGCATCCTTTAAACTGAAAATACTCTGCGCGTGAAGTCTTCTTATGAAAGTGTATGAGAATTTGAAGTTGTTCAATGATCCCTCCCATGGATCTTCACCAATTCTCACATTTCTTTCATTTCCTATTCGCTAGGCCGACCAACTCCCAATCAGAGGGAAGCCATCAACCATTACTTTACAACCCATAGAGTTGGTTGAGACTGCTTTCCTTGGACTTTTGAACCACTCTTCAATGGTTTTGTTCACCATATATTTTGAAGTGAGGAATCTTCCCCACAGAATCTGATTTGACATAAGCCTCCAAAGGCTTTTTTCTGCTAAGGCTTTACTAAACAAAACCATGTTATGGATTCCCAATCCACTTAAAGCTTTTGGACATGCAAGCTTCGACCATTTTACTAAAGGGATTTTGTCCTCCTTTTTGTTGCCTGGCCATAGAAATTTGAAGCAAACTTTGTGAATCTGATTCAAGATTCCTTTTGGAATCTTTTCTATTGTTGCACAATAAACATGCATGCTACATAGAACTTATTTAATTAAAACCATTGTCCCCCCTCTAGAAAGAGAACAATTTGTCCACACTTCAATTCTTGCTTTCACTTTTGAGACCAACCACAACCAATCAACAAACCCATAGGAATTTCATTTGATAATAAATCCCAAGTACTTAATTTCTACAACTAAATTCAAGATCTCGAAGGAGAACTGGCGTTCAAGCATCTATTTTTCTTCAGCTTCCAAGGCATTCACTCCGATAGAAGATTTCATGTCGTTAAGTTCCATTTATGTAGCTAAATATAAATGATCCAAAATTTATTTAAAGGCATGTATTTCTTTAACAATACCTGCACCAAAGAGCATGACATCATCGACAAAAAGAAAATGAGATATGAACTCAGAAAAGGTTATCTTTAAGTCGGATAGCGGAGCCTTGTTCTTGGCCTCTTGAATGAGATGAATCAACGCTTCATCCCTTATAAGGAAAAGAAAAGGAGACATAGTGTATCCTTGATGGAGCCCTCTAGAAGGACTAAAAAACTTTGAAAGAGCCATGTTAATGAGAACAACGAATGAAGTTGATTCTATGCACCCCATTATCCAATTCACGGTGGTTAGATTCATGCCCATCTTGATTAGGGCCAATCTTAGGAATGTCTAATTGACCTTATCATAGGCTTTAGATGGATCCAATTTAAGAACAAAAGATTGGATCTTAGGAGCTTTAATAGAATGGAAGGCTTCTTGCACTAGTGAGATAGCGTCATGGATTTGTCGTTTGAACAGAAAACTGAATTGTTCCTCAGAGATGATATCTCTAAGGGTAGGTTTAATTCTATTTGTGATAATTTTAGAGATTATATTATATACCATATTGCAACAATAAATGGGGTGGAAATCGACGAAAGAGGAGGGATCATCATATTTCAGAATAAGAGCTAAAAAGGTTTTATTTAAAGGGGTAAAGATCATTCCAGTATCTTGAGATTCTAGAACCACTTTCAATAAATCATTCTTTAGGAGGTCATAAAAACCCATATTAAATTTCATTAGAATTTCATCTGGCCCTCGGTTTCTAGATTTTTGACAAGCAAACAGAGAGTTATGACACTTTGTCAGTTTTTAGATTTTTGACAAGCAGACAAAGTGTCATAACTCTCTGTTTCATAAAAATTTTCACTCACAACATTGTTTATATCTTCCAAGATTTTGGTGGGAAAAAGGTCCACCACTTTGAGGATTTCTTTAATGGGACATCCCATTTTTTCTTTAAATAGAGAGCTAAAAAATTCAACTCCAGCTTCAACCATCTCTTTTTTTGATTATACAGATGTTTCATCCATACATTTGATCTCATTGATGGTATTCAGAGCCTTCCTATATTGGGCATACCTATGAAAACAATTTATGTTGCTATCTCCCTCTTTTAACCAAACTTCCCTACTTTTAAGTCTCCATTGTTTTTCCTCTAAAAGGAGGTGATCCTCTTTTCTTTTTAGTAGAATTCCTAATTTTGTTTCTTCATCCTTACCGAGAGTTCCAGTTGTTTTTTTTGTCACAAGGATATTAAGGGAGCTCTCTATCCTCATAAGACTCCTTTGGGAATGCTTTTGAAAATCATAAGCCCATTTCTTAGATAATTGCCAATTTTTAGCACATTGCTAGAGAATTGGATCATATAAGAAGAGGAATACGAGCTCAAGATTGGTACCCAAGCATTTTGCACCAGTGTTCTGTCATATTCTTCTTGTAGCCACAAATAATTGAAATTGAAAGGGAAAACTTTGGCTTTCTTGGGTTTTAATATTTTCAAGAAAATAGACATATGATCTGATACACCACCCTGATAAACCAACGTCGATATGCCCCAATGGTTGAGAACCATATTTTCATAGATGAGGAATCGGTCGAGCCTTTTTGCAATGGAGTCCTTCCCTTTTTTATTGTTCCTCTAGGTTTGGGATATCTTTGGCAGAGAAATATCCACCAGAGAATTACTAGAGATCAAGTTAGAGAAGAAGCCATCTTGAGGATCCTTTTTTTCCCTTTCCCCCCAAATTTACTGAGAATATACTGTAAAATTGAGATCCCCCCTAGGATAATGTTGTCACCCTGCAAAAAACCAAACGCAAAGATCCTTTTCCAAAACGGGATGCAATCCACATATGGCCCATATAGTTTTATGATTTTAAAAAGAAAAGTTAAGGATAAGGTCCTTTAAAACAACTATCAACCCAAAAGAAATTTGGTTGAGAGGGATAAAAAAAACTCGGCTTCCACGTTGTGAGGATGCCTCCCAAAAGGCCCGCAGAATTAGAGGAAAAACAAACTCAATCTCGAAGCCATGGTTTGATTAGGTCTTCCACGTTTTCCCCTACACAAATAGTTTCCTGAAGGAGAATTACATTTTGATTCTTCAACAACACAAGTCTCTTGAAAGCTAGCAATTTGTGGGCGCCCCCAACCCCTCTGATGTTGAGAGACATAATTACCATTGGGAAACCTTTTGTTACAAAAATCTAAGTCTTATGTTTTTTGGGTCAAAACCACAACATATCGAAACCCATGGAAACTTCTCACAAACTTTAATTAGATAGTTAATTAAGAATAACTTCTTACAGTAGCTAACTTTTGGAAGATATGAAAGAGAGAATACTTGGAATCCTATGTTTGAAGTAGATCCTGTTTAAGGCCTTTCACTCTAGGATTCCTTCAAGATAATGTTCTAAAAATTATGCAAACAAAGAAGTATGCAACTGCAAATATGTATTTACCTACTAACTAACTAAATATAACTAATTCAATTTAGATGTTAGATTCAAAACAAGATACATATAATATTATACAAACCATGAATCAACACAACATATGGACAAGAATGAGAGATCCTTTATTGATATAAAAAAGGGGGTTGGTTACAACTTGTAACCATTGTGGCATGGTCCCATAACTAGGCTCCAACTTCCTCCACCCAAGGCTGAAGATGTATAAGAGTGCCTCCAACACTCTGCACTCTAGTAGGTCCAAGGAATACCAAGGTGTTCTTCCTGACAAGGTAAGGATATTGTAAATTCTGGAAACAAGGGTTTTCGGGTAGAGGGTACAATCACATACACTAGGGAAATATGGCATTTGCAGGATGATATTCAAAATGTCAGCATAATGATGCATTTCTTGGTTATATCTTTCCTCCACCCCAAGGCTCTCTTTATACTCCATTTTGATGGTTAAAGTCGTTATGTACGATATTTAGGAAGTTAGGGAACCAAAAAAAACTATAAAATCTGCCCAAAATGTCAGGATTATATTTTTTTGAACCATAATTAACATATACGCGGGTTGCTAATAGGGAACCTAGGCATGCATGCGAGTTTCTTTAAGGAAAGTCCCGTACAGTTTGATAAATGGGGTTTTAAAATAAGTTTTTGAGGAGGAAAAAGGGGATTTAAGTCCTACAAGTAGGGAAAGGGATGTAACATAGGCCAATAAGTCATTATATGCATGTGTAGTGGAAAATGACACTATAACAGATGCCCCCTTGTTGGAAGATTGGTTGTTGTCATTGATGTCAACCCTAGTCATGGGTTTTGGACCGCAAGATTGATGAAGGTATTTGGACATGAAGGAAAATGCACATGCAGATACAACACCCATGGATGGATAGTATACATCATGTTGTTTCTGGTGGTATGTGGCACGTCACGTATATCCTCATGGTTGAGGAGAAATGAATTTTTTAAGATGACAAAGTGAATTGAAGAAGGAAGTACATGTAGGCCCTGAAGATAATTAAAGAAAAGAATTACAAAATAAAAAAGTGTCAGGTCGACCCTAATGTTAAAAGGAAGTGACATAAATGGTATAAATAAACATCATTATACATTCATTTGATATAAGTCGAATTTCAAAGGAAATAATAAGAAAAGAAGGCCGGATTTCAAGGGAGGATGAAGTCTTTTGGTGATGTGTTCTAAGGTATGTTATTTTCAGGTCATCTTACCATTTTTTCTATAACTTTTTTAATAGAAAGATTCAGATGGTGAAATCGCTATGGTATTGAGAAGACATATCAAGGTACCTCTGGTAAAAATTTCATCTCTTGATTTACTATAATTATGGAGATACACTATGTGGAAGATAGGGTTTGTGACCAGTCCTGAAGCTAGTCAATAAACAAGTGTTTTGGGTAAAACAGTCATAACTTCTTCATCGAGAATCCAAATGAAGTGGGAAGAATTTCATTGGAAAGAGTACGGACTGTAGTTTCTTGTTTGTGAGTTTCAGAACCGGATGTTAATTATTTAGTGCAGGGCATTTTGTGCAAGTTCACTCTCCTGAATAGACCAAAATTGAATAAAGTCTACCATTCTTTCTATAACCTCTTTTTGGGGAGGATTCAAGGAGTGAAAAATTGGAGGAGTTTTAGGGAATACATTGAGTAATATTATCTACAGGATCAGAGTACTCCAATAATTGAAGAATTGCAGAAATTGAAGAAGTCTCAGGAAGCATTATCAAGTTCTATGTGATTGGTTGATGGTGATGATTTAATGTAAAGTTTTATTATCTCTCATATATTCTTGGGTGGAAGGAAGGGTCAAGGATGGAGAGTTCAACTCTCTCTTGATACTGGAGGATTGTATCTTCCTCTTGGAGGTTTATCCCTCCCTTTACATTTGGAAGTTGTAGCTACCTTTGGAAGTCATTACTTCCCTTGAACAATAACTATTGATTGTTTCTCATATATTGTGCATGGTGTATTGTGGTGTATTGGTGTAACTCTTATACTATTGTTCATTGCTCATTGGATATAGTTGAATGGTTTAAGTATAAGTTGAAAATTTTTCTAAATTGTACTTGATACTGATTCACCCCCCTCTCAGTATCAACACCCCTAATTTGTTAGGTCATAAGGGAAAATGATGGCCAAAATACATTACAAAAGTCATGAAATAGTGGATGGGTCATTGGGTAGGAGTAGTTGAAGACCAATCCTGGAACAATACCTACAACAAAAACAAGTAAGATACTCTCTTCTCAAGTCAGACGAATCCATGCTTAAGTGTGATGTAAGCATGGTTGCCAAATCAATTACATTGCGGATCCATGAATGATAAAAATATAACTAATGTCCATGGCCATGAAAACTATACATAGTGGATCCATGCGATATATAAAAGCAACAATCATGGCCACATGGAAATACAAATTGGATCCATGCAAATGTAGATCATAGCCACAAATAGATACATAGTGGAACTATGTCTCATGATCAAATCAGGGGATATCTGGAGCCAAGGAAGTGAACAAATCGATCCTCTATAAGTAACAATTTCTATGAGGGTGGTACAATCGATACAGGTCAAGTAGGAGCACAAAATATGTGATGCTTGTTCTTCACCCGAAGTATTCAAAATGATCCACCATGGTACGAGTCTATACTATGTGAATAAAGGTGTTGAAGTCGAACACAACGAGACACCATTTGATTATCATTCATTGATGTATATCGTTAACAAACGTGAGACAACCACTGATGATGATAATGGGCATCAATGTACCTAGTAAAATCTAGCAAGTGCGAATAAATGAGTTGATATCAAACACATGATGAAATCTATTGAGCATGGGAAATTGATGTATTCCCACTGTCAATAGTGAGGGAACCTGCCACTGATGACTGCAAGCCCCAAGGTACTAATAAAAACTCTAAATCCTTGTCCCAGAGAAATATGTGTTGAAGTCGATAAGAAGAGATCCACTGGAAGGAAGGCATAAAGGCATCCTCCATCATCCAACACGAGGAGTAGTAGAAGGCCAAAGATTTGGAATGACTTAGACAAAAAGATTGTAAGAACCACACCGAGGTACAACTCTGACATGCACTTGATGGAATAGCGTACGATAGAGAATCTCTTAATAGTAGCCAATGATGTAGACTACTGACAAAGATGAGGAATCCACCAATGGGGTTAGATGGAAACCAATGTATCGCATGAATCCCTATGTGTGATGATTGTTGTTGATGTCAAACACAAGGGAAACCACTCAGCCATCGACCAATGATGGTTTGTCATCTATTGAGTGCAAGGTCACCTATCAATAATGGAAATAGGCCCAGGGTGCAACTCTAGATCATACTCTTAGAGCAATGAGTCATAGTCGATAAGAGTAGACCCTCTAGAGAGAACTCAATGAGGACCTTCTATACTGGCATGAGTGATATACAAAGATACTTGTGAAACTGAGAAATATTTGAGTGACATGGGAAAGCCGACTTGGAAAGACAATGTTTTTGCAGAATGGCCGAAACAGGTTGACTTCCCTTGAATAGAAAAATGACACAAAATGTGACTTAGGCAGCATGGACTATAAACTGGGATATGCCTGTGACATAGGAGGCATCAACAGACACTTCATATGACTGAAAGAATAAACAATCATAGGAGATTATGCTCATCAACGAGAAAAGGTGCCCTAAATCCATATTAAACCCATAATGGTGAGACAAAGAATCATAAGATTGTGCTCTATTCAAGGGTGACATAAGTAGCTTCCATATAAAGAACGTGACTCATTCCCATCCCTTTTTTTTGTCTTTTTCATATTACAAAGCCTGAAAAAGGAATAAAAGAATGATATATTCCAGTGAAGGAAATGAGTGTCGCAGAAAAGAAACTAGTTCCAAGCGCAAGGAACATACCTATGATCAATGCAAGGAAAGCATGTGCAAGATATGGACACTCAGGGGAAATTTTCCTCCAAGGGTACATGTGTCAAGTTGCAAAGGAAAAGATTGCAAGGTTGAAAACTGATGAGGACGCAGAAGGGGCTAAACAACAATAAGTTGAAGTTGACATTAGGATCAAAAGAACAAGCAGCATAATGCAATGTAGTATTGCAAATCAACACATAAATGAGGGAGTCCCATAGGGTAATATCTGAAATAAGAATGAGAATATAATATGAGGATTCAATGCAAAGTCATGGTGGGACTAAACAAGGCTCTCGAGCCTATGAAATTTCTTCAGCATGGGAACCAAATGACAAATAGGTGCTAACTAGGGTACCAGTGAATGGTAGGCTATACCACTTGAATTACAACACTTCTAAACAACAAAGAAGGTTTTGTTTTGCAACTTAGTGGGGTTGATCCTAATGTAAAATGAAATAGGAAACAAATAATGAAAAAAATGCATAAAGGGGAGAATCTAATCTATATGCTAGTTTCGAGATCATTACTTGTCAAAACAAATCGACATGGAAGAAAAGGTACCAAAGAAAAATGTCTTCAAAGTCCTGTATATAAGACCAAAAACACTCACACAAAAGTTAATAAGTCCAATATAGAAACCTCTGATAAAAACAAGTATTATGGGATACAGAACTTGAAAACAAGAAATCCTAAAAGTGCAATATGTATAGAGAGATGCACAACCTTATGGCTTATGCATTGTAGTGCTCCAGGTAGAGCCCACTACTATGCTCAGGCCAAGGGTTTCTTTGGTAACAAAACTAAAGTTTCCAGTTTAGGAAGATGTTGAAAAACCATAATCATAGCTTCAAGGATAGCCTCATCTGAAGGAAAATAAACATCCATGAAACCGAGTTTCGACAACACACAAATACCAGGTCTCGAGGTCTTACAAACAACAAGATCAGACTTAAGAGGAAGTTCCAGATTACTCAAGCCAAAAGGGGAAAGCAAAGCCTCACATGCCCCCATTAGATACAGAACCTGATCAATTGCTCAGACCTTGTCTCAAGAAGCCAAAAAAAACTGTAAAGGATCCTTCTCATAAGAAATTGAACACTGAGGATAAGATGTCACATAATTCACCCAAATCAAGGAAGATTCAATTTGAACACTAGGAACATATAAAGGGGAAATATGAGATAAATTCAACCTAGGATGGTGATTATCAGATGAAAGATGACCAATAGTGACAATTCTTCTGTTGTGAGGGAAATTCATCCCACGAAAGAGCACATACACCACAACATTCATCGCATATACATAATCACACCCAAGAAGGATATTAAAGTCCAAAGGGCCTAGCACCACTAAAACATAGGCAAGGACAGTATTCCCACCTAACACGATAGGAAACAGAGGAAGAATACCCAAACATTCACCAGGTCTTATCTTGAAAGCGAACAACTCACTCATAGTTGGCATAAGCTTGGGAGAACCCAAATATTGCAAAGCCAAGGAGGATAAAATACTTGCAGATGATCCTTCATCCACAATACATCGATAAATTCTTGTTGAATTAACTCCAACAACTATCTAGAAAGGTGCAGAAGAAGGAAGGTGAGGCTCAACAAAATCATTCCAATCAAAGGAAACATTCCCAGAACTTGGAGGGAGAAAAATTGAAAAGAGTGGCATGCCCCCTTGTTTAGAAGGTATTTAACTAAAAATGCTAAGGAAATAGTCAAAAGACACATCAATCCCCAAAAGAAGAGTGGGATCGACCGAAAATTGCATCGTAGAGATCAACTCCTTAGACTTGTCACTCTCCAAGGGAAGAGTGGGATTGTGCGAAGATTGCATCGACGCGGCCATTGATATATATTTATGAGAGAAACAAAATTAAACACAAACCTATAACATTAACATAGATATACTTATCCAGGTGGATATTAGCGGTCACCCACCTATTCCAAGTGGCTCCTCTTATCAGTTGTTAGTGCAACACGTTCTTATGTACTTCCTTGTAATTATGGGTTCTACACTTCCGAGGTTGTCTGAAGCCCTACACATATTCTAGGTGGATATTGGTGGCCTCCCACCTAAGCCAACTGACATATTTTGTATGTTTTCATGTCAACACATCTTGTTGTACTTCCAGGGTCGTTTTGAGGCCCTAAACAATGTTTTTATGGCTCGCAACAATCAAATTGTAGATAGAATCAGAGTTTGATGGTGAAATGCGTAGTTCTCGAAAAGACCTTTCCAACGGGCTATCACATGCCTAAAATCGAGATCGTATGCAAAAGTTACGACCCCTGGAAGTTAATGTATTAACTTACCGAAATGGGGCCCACATGACTTTTGGCGTTTCATCTCCTAAGGTTAGGTTTTTGGATGTCTAGGGTTTTGGAATTCCTGTTTATCATAAAAAGGCCTAAAAATCCTCATTGTAATCATCTTCTTGCGAATGAGTGTATCCGTCACATCTCTTCTCAGAGATAAAGCTGCCACCATTCTAGCGAGTCTTGCACTCTGTATTTTTATAGTATCTTTACAATTCTTTCATTAATAGAAATCAAGTATTGTTGTATTTCTCTGTTTCTGGCAAATTTCATGAGTATTTCATTGTATTTTCTCTGCTTTCATTTCGTTCCAAAAATAAATCTGTATCAGTGGTATCACAACATGTTGCTCTTGATTTTTTTCAGCGCATGTCCCCGACAAGGTCCGAATATAGCCAGTTGGGTCTTGAGTTTTTCTCTCTTGAGGAAATCACTCTCGCACACCCAAGAAACCCTCGATGGAAGATGAAAAGAAAGACGACGAAGAAGAAGATTCTATTAAAATGTTGCTTGAGCAAGCTATCGCGCGATAGAGGGACAAAATGATGGATAATTTTGCACACATTCTTCAATGCCTACTGATAGCAACCAATGCATATTCATCAAGCGACCATTTTGGAGGAACCTATCCCTTCAAGGCACAAGTTAATTTTGATATTTCCACATTTGAAGGTCAGATAGATGCAAATTCCCTAGAAAAATGGTTAAATCTATTAGAAGGTTATTTCTCTGTTCAAAATTTTTTTGATAGGGAAAAGATCACCTTCACACTCCTCAAGGATCTCTCCCATGTTAAACATTGGTGGGAAACTTACTGGGAGAAATGTTCCATAGAGGAATCTAGAATATATGGGGTCGAGCCCACTTGGTATTTTTTTGTGGATGTTGTCAAATAACAATACTATCCTATTGATAACTATGAAGATCAGTACATGAGATGGACCATATTGCGGCAAGAGAAGATCCAAACAATGTCGGAGTTCACAAATATTTTCCATGCCTTGCGCACCAAGCTGGGTATCAATGACTCCGAGTGACATCTGGTTCTGAAATACTGTGGGGCTCTGCATAGGTGCATCCAAAAAGTTTAGGACCCGAAAATCTAGAAAACAAATGCCAAGATGACAATTGTATATGAGCTAGTTGGAAGAGGTGGGTGGCCACTGATATCCACCTGGATCAATCCTCCCCTCTTAAGAAGCAATGGTCTCCATTGCATTGAGTTCCCCCATTAGATGAGGAAATTTCTGTTGAATTTGGACCTGAGTGAGCCACTTTCCTTGGTGCAGGAGTTGCCCTGCTTTGACATAACGATAAAGTTGAAGCTTCTGTTGGTGAGTACCCTTGACCTGTGTGTCCACAATATGATCAGTGGATTCACATTCCATGCAGTCATGGTTGAGCTCTGTTGGTTTCAATTGTTATGTTGTCTCTAAGGTGTCCAATAATGGTGGAAAGTATGGTCGAAGGAGGTCCAAATTAAACATTGGGTGCAAGCCAAGGAAGGGGGGGATGTTGAGCTCAAAAGCATTGTCACCCACAACCTTGGTGATGGTGTAAGGTCCATAGCGGAGTGGAAAAAGATTCTGATGGGGTCCTGTAAGGAATTCTTTCAGAAAATGCAACCAAACTTTATCACCCACCTGAAACTTGTGTGGCACCTGATGTTGATCATGGCACTGCTTGTACTTGTCATTGGACTTCTGTGAAATATCCTGAACCTGTTGGCAGATGTGTTGGATTCATTCAATAAACCAGGTGGATTTGTCAACTTTAGTTTGAGCATGGGACAATTCTTCATGTGTGGATGCAAGGGGTAGTGCAACATCCATGGGACCCAATGGTTGAAATCCCAACCCCACCTGAAAGGGGCTATGGCTAGTTGAGCTATGTATGGCTATGTTGTAACTGTGTTGAACATAGGGAAGCCTCTCATCCCATGTGCGCAGATGCTTGGAATTGTACATGTGCAAGATATGCACAATCATCCTGTTGACGACCTTAGTTTATCCATCCATTTGGGGGTGGAAGGTCGTGGATTTGGTGAGCTTGATGTCTATCCGTGACCAGAGGCTCAACCATAATGTGTTGAGGAACTGGATATCTCGATATGAGACGATGGTTTTTGGTATCCCAAAATGTACCCACACTCGTTCGAAGAATATCTTGGCAGTGGCCTCCACTGTGATGCTCTTATTGTAGGCGGCTAGAATCACCATCTTGGAAAATCAATAAACAACCACAAAAACAATCATTTACTTGCTTGGTTGAAGGAAGGACCAACATTTAGTCCATCAATATGGAATCCTGGGGCATGTTGGGTGTAGTAAGAGGGGTGTACATGCCTTGTTTCTTAATGGTTGGTTTGGAAATGGCGCAGGCCGTGTAGGATCTGATATACTTGTTGACATCATATCGAATTTTTGGCCAATAGAAATGTTGATACAACACTTCCACTGTCTTTTCTACGCCGGAGTGTCTTGCCACCTAACTATAGTGAGCTTCCCAAATCATCTTCGATCGCTCGCATGATGGGACACAGAAATGGCCTAGATGGCACAACAACCTGTCATGAATATGTAAATCAATTGCAGTTGTGTTTGTGCCCAACATATGGTACGTATTGGCGAATTCAGAATCTCTCTCGTAGAGTTGGGGCCATCCAGAGGTCTCATGTCCACAGGGGTGTAGCATTGTGGTTAGTGTTGCAACTGGAGGTCGATTGAGGAAGTTAGTGAAGTGGTTGGTGCTCCCTATCTTATACTTGATGTTGAGATGGAACTGTTGCAATTTTGTGGACCACTTTTGATGGCGGTCATTTTGCAATTTGTCTCGTGTCTGCATGAACTGCAGAGGCTTATTATCAGTGTGGATGATTGTCTCATTCCCGAGAATATAATGCCTCCATTGGCAACAAGCTTGTACAATGGAGTACATTTCTTTGTCGTAAGTGGGGTACTTACGAATTATATATGATAGTGTCTCACTATGATAATCCACGATATGTCCATGATGAGTGAGAATTGCATCCATGACATAATCTGAAGCATTGGTCTCAATCTCAAAAGGTTGTTGCACGTCGGTTAATGAGGGCACCGGGCGGAACAGAAACACTGCTTAAAATCATCAAACGCTTTCTATTACGAGGAAAATATCTCTATGGCTAGGGTAAACCACAACAAACGGAAATAACTGCAGAAATCAACTCTATTCTCAAGTATGTTATATAAACAAATATGCTAGAAAGACAAGATAAAAGGCCTACCTTGTCCAAATGTTCGATGAAGTCCACCATTGAGCACTTGACCCAAAGCAATATACCTGCAACTTGTCCTCAACAACCAAGCAAAGAAAGCATATGGTGATAATATATGATGTTAGCACATTCAATAGCATAATCCATTAACATACATAACAAATATGCCTATAGAATAATAATTCAAATATTTGGAAGATATCAATTGGATGAGAAAAGAGTATTTCTATTAATATATGATCAGCATAAGTGAAAAAGTTACAGACTTCCATGTCGGTACGGTTCAAAATTGAGAAACTAATTTACTTCCAGCTGGGCCTCCACCACTTCAATCCTCCACCAAAGGCAAGCTCATAGAATATAGACAATGAAGTTCTCAATTAATAAGGGAAGAGCTTGGAGGATGAACATTGTGGAGGTTGAATGATTTTGGCAGGTACTTTAAGATCTTTCTTTGTCGATTGAGGGAAGCTTAAGACTAACAGAGGGCCATATAGCTAAAGAGAAACACGCGGGGCCAACCATTCCAACTGTATTGTCGACCGGTTCATCAGATCATGTGTGATTGCTCCTTTCAACATATAAGTTTATATAGCCATCAATTCTAGTTATTTTAATTTAGATTTGTTTATTTCTTTTATCATATATGTTGATCTTGTGAACAGAAAAATAAAAAGGCATTATTTGTTTCTATTTTTCCCTAATTCTAATTACAATTTTCCCATGACTTTGACCAAGGGAACACTACTCTAGGAATCCTCCTCGCACCTTCTTGTGACCATTATTCTTTCTATTCTTAGCCTATACCAAACATCACTAAACAACACAATGACTGGAATCATACTAAGCTCTTGTTACAGAAACTACGTGATATGACTCTCAAAGCATAACTCGTATCTACAGGTGATCAAACTCACTATGAAGCTTCTGTATGATTAGAGTGGTATCATTCTTAGGAAGATACAATATGAATATTAAGACTAATTGACTTATTACATATATTTACCAATCTTATTGAGGCAATGACATCAATGAATATGGGAAAGGTGATTGCCTTGTTTCTCTAATAAGTTGCCATTACATGTTACAATTCATATTGTTTTCCCATATTCATGCCTATTCAACGGTAAACCTACTACTCGAACCAGTGTAATTTGGCAATAGAGGTTATACAACCATTGCATGAATTATTTCCATTTAATTGATACTCATATGATCTAATAGCATGGACTAGTAATACCTATATAGCCTTATTTACTCCGATTGTGTGATGTATGTACCCGATGAGTTCAATGAATATGGAATAAAGGGGCATATGTTTTATTTCTTCATCTGTTTTATATCATTTCTATGTGATCCTCTTTTTTCTAATAAGAAACACCAAACCATAAAGGTAAGAAATAAGCTCATTAAGAGATAAGGGATAAGTGGTGGATAAAAAGGACCTAGTAGTGCAGGGCACCATTACATGAGGGGTTGGTCACTAGGCAAATGAGTACTCCCCAAAACTACCTATGTGTGCACATGTGCAATGTTACTAAAGTATAGTGAAGCTTAGTTACATGTATAAGTTACCCACAAATGATGTTATAATGATCATCATTACATGGGGAGGTAAAACATGGTGTTTCACTACTTTGTCAAACTCATGATGCACCTGAATAATGAAGCAATATTGAACATGAAATTCTTCTTGTAGTGTTATGATTGAGGAAAACAAAGGTAGAGGGTAAGTGATCACTGTAATGTGAATTCACCTACAGGATGTAACACCCTGTTTCCCCCAGTTTGTAAAAATAACTGGACTGGCCAAAAACTGTGGCAAACTCAGAAATGCGAATATGTGATGTGAATGGACCTTGTGGAAAAGGTCAATGAATGTGAATAATATTATGAATTTATATTGCAGGACTGCTGAGAGGGGATATGCTAAAAAAGAGATCATGATGGTTGGAGAAAGGCGGTGGAAGGCACCTGGAAAGGTGGCGTTAACTTCCACCGAAAATCAATACCGTATTTGGACTCCACTGGCCCAGAGAACCAAAAGCGGCTCACTGGCCCTGAATTAAATGTCTCGCAGGCTGGTAGGTAGATGGCTCCTCAGGAATTAATGAGGGATGGGGAGGTGAACCGCCCATCCGTAGAGCCGTCAGGCCTGACCAGCGCGAGGGAAATCATGCCACACGCAACCTCGCAAGAGGATAAGGCGTGGGGGAGAAGCAATTGGGGGCAGATGCGAGGGGAGAAAGAGAGCTCTGGCGATATGCAGAGTGAGTGATAACAGAGAGGAAGGAGAGTAACTTTCGTTCCTGGTCACTGGAAAACAGAGACGTAGTCTCATAGCATCGTGGTCTCAGCTCAGGGTGGCTAGTGGTAAATCCGCTGGGAGTCGCTGAGCCTATGGTTGGGTGGAAACGAGCACCCCTTGATCCGGATTATTTTTGGCACGAAATGAGAGTGGAGATATAACATAGAAATCTTCAGAGATATTGCAAGAGAGACAACAATATAATAGAGATATAGCGGAAATATAAAAAGAGTCACAGATATACAGTAATACATGATTTCTATTAATGAAATAAATGTACAGAGACTGTAAAAGTACAGAGTGAAAGACTCGCTAGAATGGTGGTAGCTTATCTCTGAGAAGAGATGTGACAGCTACTCGCATCCATGAGAAGATGATTACAATGAGGCTCTAGAGGCCTTTTTACAATAAACGGGAATGCCAGAAGTCCTAGACATCCAAAAACCTAACCCTAGGAGATGAAGCGCCAAAAGTCATGTGGACCCTGTTTGGGTAAGTGGGTACATCAACTTCCCGGGGTCGTAACTTTTGCATACGATCTCTGTTTTAGGCATGTGATAGCTCGTTGGAAAGGTATTGTTGAGGAGATTCATTTTAGGGGCTCAATCATGCCTTAGGATATCATTGAGAACCTCGATCTCGAAAAATATTCATTTGGACCCTCAAAATGGCCCCGAAAGTTAAAACCTGCTAAAAATAGTAAATTGCTAAAATGGCCAGAAAACTGTTTTGAGCCATTTGGAAATGGTGAGTGGCCACCAATATCCACCTGGATCAATCCTCCCTCCTTAGGAAGCAATGGTCTCCATTGCGTTGATTTCCCGGGGGAGAGGGAAAAACATTCGTTGAATCTGCATCTTGGTGAGTTGTTTGTCTTGTTGGAGACGTCGCGCTGCTTAGTTTGTGGAAATCTGTCACGAACCTGTTGCGGTTGAGGCTACTCAACAAGTTGAGATACATGAGAGGACGATGTGCAGAAAGAATCTTTGCACTTTGCTGCAACCTTGTTGACCTGCTTCTGTTGGATAGAAGGTGCTTGGGCCGAGGCTGTAGTGGTTGTAGTATCCTTTTGTTCCCCTTTTGAATAGATTGTGGAGAAGATGAATTTTGTCGTATGAGATACTACCTTGCAGCACTATTTAGGTGGGGCAGTAGTTGGAACTACCTCTGGTATCCTGTAGAGATGACCCCCCAGAGTAATAATGACACTATGGGGTTGAGACTCATAGATAGCATGGCGTTTCCACATATATGGTTGGCCCAAGAGAACATCACAGATATCCAGTGGGCCAACATCACATAATACCTCATCCTTGAAGGGTTGGATGTCGTATGACAATCGACACTGCTGGCTGACACGAAGATCTTGTCCTTGGCGAAGCCACCCAATGCTGTATGGTTGCAGGTGTGGTGTTGTCGACAATCCCAATTGTTTGATGACCTTTGCTGAGATGAGGTTCTTCTAGCTTCCGCTATCAACAATAAAATGCAGCGGGGTCCCCTTCACCGACATCTGTGAATGAAAAAGGCGCTCCCCCTCTTCTGGATCTATTGGTTCTTCTGGTTGAATTGTTGCGGTTGCGACAATAGCAGTGGGGTCTGCGTCGATGATCTGTCTTTTACCAGTATTTTCAGAATCAGATTCTGAATCGGGGTTCAGCTCCTTGTCTTTGATCTCGGCCACCAATGACTGTTTTAAGTGACATTCGTCGGTGTTGTGCCAGGGGATTTTGTGGAAATCGCACCATTTTCCGGTGTCCTTCTTTGTCTTCCTGTGACCCTTCTTTTCCTGTGGCTTGGACTGGTTTTCAGGAGACTGTTTGTTAGGGCTATCTTTGTCATACTTTGGTTGTTGTGGATTTGCAGACCCAAACTCTCATTTGTTCTGGTGCTTAAATTTCTTCTCGATTTTAACAGCATATTGATAGGCAGAACCGAGTGGTGAGATGTCCAGGAAATCCATTTCAATTTGGATGTATCTATGTAGAGCCCCACGGTATTTCAGAACCAAATGTCATTCAGAGTCTTTGATACCCAGCTTGGTGCGCAAGGTATAAAAGCTATTGGTGAACTCCGAAACTGATTGGCCCCTCTCTTGCCGCAGTGTGGTCCATCTCATGTACTGGTCCTCATAGTTTCCAACAGGGTAATACTGTTCCTTTGACGCATCCACAAAAAAATCCCAAGTGGGATCGGCCCCATATATTCCAGACTCCTATGTGGAACTTTTCTCCCAGTAAGTTTCCCACCAATGTTTGACATGGGGGAGAGCCTTAAGGAGTGCGAAGGTGATCTTTTCCTTGTCTGAAAAATTATGAACAGAGAAATAACCTTCTAGCAGATTTAACCATTTA
>ML790461.1:180087-194456 GCA_009831015.1 Picea engelmannii | reverse complement strand
AAGAGTCACAGATATACAGTAATACATGATTTCTATTAATGAAATAAATGTACAGAGACTATAAAAGTACAGAGTGAAAGACTCGCTAGAATGGTGGTAGCTTATCTCTGAGAAGAGATGTGACGACTACTCACATCCATGAGAAGATGATTACAATGAGGCTCTAGAGGCCTTTTCACAATAAACGGGAATGCCAGAAGTCCTAGACATCCAAAAACCTAACACTAGGAGATGAAGCGCCAAAAGTCATGTGGGCCCCGTTTGGGTAAGTGAGTACATCAACTTCCCGGGGTCGTAACTTTTGCATACGATCTCCGTTTTAGGCGTGTGATAGCTCGTTGGAAAGGTATTGTCGAGGAGATTCATTTTGGAGGCTCAATAATGCCTTCGAATATCATTGAGAACCTCTATATTGAAAAACCTTCATTTGGACCCTCAAAATGGCCCCGGAAGTTAAAACCTGCTAAAAATAGTAAATTGCCAAAATGGATAGAAAACTTTTTTGAGCCATTTGGAAATGGTGGGTGGCCACTAATATCCACCTGGATCACCCCTCTCAGTAGTTGCATAACCCCTGGTGTTACTTTCTGATAAGTGTTTTTCCTTTGGCATCTTGAAATATATGTATTCTGACATTTATGATCATAAGCTGTGAAATTGTGAATGATTTTACTATAAGAATGTCTGTATGGTGTCTTGATCAGTACTGGTAGTTGTATGTTTATATGGAAAGACTACGTATGGATTTTGTTCTCATAAATCATTATTTATATGCGTACTGATCTAATTCAGACTTCACGTCTGGTTCTCGGGAGAGCGATACCCTTATCTACCCCAGATAGTACCCTGGGTAAACCTCCCCATAGAGATACCCTTCTTGAAAATCCCATCAAGAACCTGGAAGAAGGACGTGAAGGCGCAAGGCCTTAAGAAATCCCTGATAAGTATCGAATCGATGGACAAGATCCCATCGGGAGATCGATGGTCACTCACGGCCGTCAGATCGGAAGAAGAAACTGGAGTGTTAAGCGCCTTAATCCTGAACAGGTGTTGATCGACTGACGAGATCCCATCGGGAAATCTATGGTCACCCATGACTGTTAGATTTGGTAGGAGAAAGTAGGATGTTAACTGCCTTACCCCTGTGACTTTCTATGTCTTCCTGGGTAGTGAAGAGATCATGACCGTAGATCCCCAAGGTCCATGAGAGAATTCAGAACGTTAACCTTTCCACGTCCAGGAAGTCATGGGAGAGCACACAAGTTAGGAACCTGTTTGAGCCATCAGATCTCGGCTGGAAAACCCGACAGCCGTTGGATCTGTCAGGAGATACCCGAGGGTTAAACCCCCAGTGAATAAGGGTGAAAGCCCCGAAATAGATCTGAACTGTCTGATTAAAGGAGGCCACATGTCGTGAGATCTCCCATTTCGGGAAATCGGGAATCGGGAACTCGGGAGTTCTGGTGACGAAAGATCGGGGCATTCCATGGTAGAAACCCCGAAATAGATTTGGGTCGTCCGATTAAAGGAGGTCACATGTCATGAGATTTCCCATTTCAGGAAATCGGGAGTCGGGAACTCGGGAGTTCTGGTGACGAGAGATCAGGATGTTCCATGGTGGAAACCCCGAAGTAGTCATAGACCGACTGATTTTGAGAGGCTACGTGTCGAGAGATTACCCGTTTCGGGAAATCGGGGATCATGGATTCGGGAGTTCCATTGACAAGAGGTCGGGCTCTCGCCTTGATAAATCCCGACGGGAGAGAGTGTGTGGTCATGTGGGAAGAGGTCATATTGACCAAGGCATAACCCAAGGGGCTAATCACTGATTTAGGCTTGTTTGGCACTTCGGCGTTTCGACACTCGGGATACCGAAGGGCATGTTCCCTTGTGCTCTCAAACCTCGAAATCCAGACTTATAAATATCGAGATGTTAGCGTGTGGTTAAGTCCCGATGAATGGACGAGATTCTTTCAGAGGATATTAGGGTCTATAACGACCGTCAGATGTGAGGAATATATGTCAACTTTAAGTCGGGGCACGAATGCACCTTAGGGTAAGTGGAGAGTAGATATGGACGGCCAAAGTCCAACCGCCCAAATCTATAGCTGAGGCTTCATTCCGGAGCCCCCTTGTTGTTCTACCTTTAGCGGTGAGGGGGGGGGGTCCAGAATAGAACGCACAACTCTGGAATGGTCATGATTTATTCTCCTTGATCAACAACATTCAAGTAAATTCCGGACCCCCCTTGCCATTCTGCCTTNGGGGGGGGGGGGTCCGGAATGGTGTGGCGTGTGAAGTCGTACTCGTCTCCTATCACGTCGCCCACCATGTCGTGTTTCCCCTCTCGCCACCTGTACTCCACTCAATCGCACGATAGGGCCGTTCTTAATGGCCATTTTCTAACCCTGTAGGGATTCGTCCCTATTGGCCAGTCACTAACCCTGCCGGGGTTCGGCGGTTGCAGAGTCGAACGATTCGACATCCTTGTAGCGCTGAGGCACGAAATACAAAGAGGCACCATGATTATTTGACCTGTGATCATGACCCGCGATCACATGGGAGAAGAGAGAGAGAAAGAGCTAGCTTACGCTAGGCCTCCGTAGATATTTCGGGGGCTCTGATTCTGTAGAAATCAACGAAATTTTGATTATGGTAGTGGGTGTGTGACACAGGAGCACTAAAACAATTAATTGTCAAATCCTAAAAAACATAGCATGAAATGAATTATGTTTCAACAATTGAGATAGATTTAGCATAAGAAAAACATGGGATGAAGACCATATCCAATACAATACCAATACAATATCATACCATACCATACCAATACCAATACCATATCCAAAAACGCTCGACAGAGTGTTCTTGAAAATCGACCTCATCTTAAGAAATTACACTATGCTTCATTGACCAAAACCCTAGTTCTAGAGATACTCCATCAAATGGTTTTTTGGTCGACAGAATGATAACGTAGGGGCCCCACTAGCTAAAAATCGGTGCTCTTAATCCAATGCAACTGACGATTCATGCATTTGAGTCCCGATTTGAGTTTTAACACGAGTTGCAACTCACCTCCTCAAGCCATTTAGGGACATGTGGTCAATTTGATCCGGGGGCATAAAATCCAAACCGAGTAGCATAACAGACTTCTGTAAGCTCCTACAAGTCTATTTGGCCAAGGCCCACGTGACTACACTAGCCAAAAAGACCCAACATAGTGTTCTTTCACCCATTCAACAAGGATTCCCTTTATCCCCTTGTATGTGTTCATTGTTGATGCTTTGAGCTATCTGCTAAAGGTTTCTTTCATTCATGGGTGTGTTCGTGGTATCTCTTTATGATGGCTTGGAGATGGTTAACAATCATTTTTCTTATAACTTTCTTCTTTTATTTCCCATCAACTAGGAGTCCACTGTGTGGCTTTAGGTGTGGTTGTTGTTGATCATAAAATTGATTTTTGGTTGATTGGATTGGATGAGCCATCTGTATGGATTCCCTTTTGGTGGACTTTTGTTTGGACTTGGGTAATTGTATGGTATCTTGGCATTCTCTTTTGGGTGGGCCTTTCCCTCATGCTATGTGGGATTAATGTCTTCAGTAGTTGCATACCAAGCTTAATTTTTGGTAGTGTAAGGACCTCCCATTTATAGGGAAGTTGATGGTTGTAGTGTGGATCCTCTAAGATTCTTACATTTACTATTTTTTTGTTGGCTTCCTAGTCAGGCTTAGTTTCGATGCTTGGAGCAAATGTTTAGGTCGTAGCTATGGTCTAGATATGGAGAAGTGCAAGGCCTCCTGATGGTTTCATGGGATCTGTGTGTCATTCCCAAGAATAAGGGGGTGTTATTTTGATTGATGTGGTTACCTAGGGGAGAATCCTAGCTGCTAAATCGGTGGTGTGTTATTTGGAGGGTACCTTCTCCTTGGTAGATCTTGTTGCATCACAGGTTGTAGACAACTCAACATGTGGGTAAGGCTTGTGGGTACTTTGTGCACTTGTTCTAGGTTCTTCTATTTTCATGATCATCTGGGTTGTCTGGAAGGTTGTTGCAAGTTTGGTCAGATGGAATATAATTGACAGTAGAGTGGTTGGGATCTAGCAATATGTCCTATTTGGAGCTGGAGGTCATAGGGTTCTTTCATTGCAAAGCTTTTGTGGTTTGAGCTTGGTGTTTGAGTAAGAAGGGTATCTTCTTTTGGCATGATCTTTGGGCCTCAATAGCATGCTCCTATACATATTGTTGCACATTGGTTAGTCCTCTTCAACAATATGACTCTCAGAAGATCTACTCCATATTTTATCAATGCCATCGGCTAGTCTTTGTTCTTAATGCTCGTTGTGGTCTCAGATCTAGAGGATAGGTGTATTCATCGCTTTCATAGTGTATGGTCCGTGCAATTGTCCTACATGTTGATGGTGTTCGTGTGGCTTGTTTTTTATCACGGGCTCCTCTCCAAGGTATGGTTGATGAAGATTGGACTCCTTGATGGCCTTTGCCTTGTCTGTGATTGTTGTGAAATGGTGAAGCACATATTCTGGGATTGCTAGTTTGCCAGGAGTTGCTGGAACAATGTCTAGACCCAGTATCAGTCTTCCTTCAGGGGAAGGTTCATTGGCATGCAACTCTTCTTAATGATGCTGACTATTTGGTTCTCTCTTCTTGTTTGGGTATTTCGCACTGTCTGCATATCTCTGCCTTGTAATCTATTTGGAATATATCTTGTAAGTTTGTTTTTGATAATGAGGTTACTTCTTTGTCTGTTTATTCCAATCTGGCAAGAAATGTGTTTTGCTCATTAAGGATTCTAGGTCTCTAGATATCATTGCATACCCTCATTTTATATTAGTTTGTGTAGTGCATAGGAAGAGGCTATAAGCTCCATCGTATATATGCTTTTTCTATTTTGTTTTGTTGATGTAAATATTTTTTTGTAAATATATGACATATTTTTCAGAAAAAAGTAGGCTATTTTTTTCTTCTAATGTTGTTGTAGATTATGTAGTGGGAAAGTCTCTGCAAATTGTAATAAGGTCCAAGAGCAATGGCCTTTTGAATGAATACAGATCGATGATGTGTTGTTGATGTCATTTTTCAATTTTGTTGATGAATTTTTTATTTTTGTGGATGTAGATGAGTTTTAGCTATATGCACTCTGATAGCAAGCAATAAGGTTGCGTACATCAACTGGTGTTAGAACATAGGAAGCCTAAGGTTGAAGATAATTCTAGAAAAGAGTGAAGGGGTTGGGTAGAATTGTTTGAGAGAAGCAACATGTCGATTTTGACAGAAGTTGCAATGTAGAATGGTGGGATGAGGATATTCCTATGAGAAGAAATTGAGGAAGACCTAAAAATGCAAATGTTGGTGAAGATGTTGCAGAAATGTTGAGAGTGTTAACAACATTGGATGCCATAGAATATCCCATAGAACAGGAATCAAAACAAATGTGATTGATGAGAGTGAAGATGAAGGAGAAGTGGAAGTTGCAACACAAGAACCAAGAGAAGAAAGTGCTCTAGAGGAAAGAATGAAGGGAGACATAACAAGTTTGGGAGGTAGACCTAGACATGATACCCCTCTGTATTATGAAAATCAGAATCCAGAGCTGATGGATTGCATTAAAGAGATGAAAAATTGTTTTGAGTGAAAGGGAATTGAATACCTTAGAAGAGTGAAGACACATTCACCTTCATTGCGAAGATAGAGCTCTTGCGGTCCATTCATGAACTAGACCAAGAGGAGTAGAGGAATTGATGAAGGGAATAGATGAAAATCTCCCCCAACCTCCCTAGGGGGTGACCTTTAGAGTGGCTATGTTGAAAACATGGCAGATTGCATATTGTAGATTGCCAAATGGAATTCTTTGAAGCAACATATCGAATAATTGTCTTTGAAGGCTTTGATATGGTCACGTACTTCATTTATTGAGACTTGTAGGATTAGAGTAGAATTCAACTTTTCTACAATGAATCTTCTTTCCCAAAGGACTATTAGAGTTGAGGAAATCCACTTTCATCGCATGCTTGAACAACCTATTTAGAGAAAAAGAGGCATTCTTGTTTGGAGAACTTGAGTTAACGCCTCTTTGAAAAGGATCTTTTGATGAAACCCTAACATTTATGAAAAGAGAGGGAGCTTGAGCGTAAGGTGTTGAGTGGCCCATGTTCCCATTATTCACCCTTTAGCCTGAGATTCAAGGAGAAGAGCTTGGGGGATCAAAGGCATTCACCTTCATTCAAAGAGGTAGTCTTCTTGTGGGCCATTCACGATGAAGACCTAGAGGAGTAGAGGTATCTATGAAAGGACTAGATGAAAATACCCCCCCACCTCTCTAGGGGGTGACCTCTTGAGTGGTTATGTTGAAAACCCTTGAAGACCATGGCGATTCCAATGAAATTCTTTGAAGTGGAGAGCTCTTGGAAGTGACATAGCAAATTGTATTCTTTGAAGACCTTGATATTGCGACATACTTCCTTTGTTGAGATTTGTACTATTGGAGGAGAGTTTGACTTCTCTACTATGAATCTTACTACCTGAGAGGAATGCTGGAGTTGAGGGAAGTTGACTTTGATCTATTACTTAAATGATCTCCACAGAGAAAAAAAGACATTCTTGCTCAGAAAATGTAGCTTGACACCTCCTTAAGGAGTGTGATGAAACCCTTGCATTTGTGAAAGGAGAGAGCTTGAGGGGAAGAATGTGTTGACTGTTCCATGGTCCCATTGAGTTTGAGATTCAAGGAGAAGAGCTTGGGGTAGTAGAGGCATTCAACTTCATTAGAAGAGGTAGGCTTCTTGTGTTCCATTCACGACATACACCCAAAAGAGAAGAGGTGTCGATAAAGGGACCACATGAAAATCCCCACCACTTCTCTAAGGGGCAGCCTTTGGAGTGGCTATGATGAAACCTTGACAAACCATGGAGAGTTGAATGGAATTCTGTTCTCAATCAACATTATTAATCCTATTATGTTTTCCTTGCTCGTTATATCATTTTTTTCTAAAAAACACAAAAAAAGTAATTTCCAGTATTTGTTGTGTGGTATAGATCTAGTTGCCTTTCTTCCAACCAAGATAGATAAAGAAAAGTTGGGGCAAGGAAGTGGTTATATTTCTGGGGTATAAATAAATTTCTTTGAATCAAAGACAACTTCATAAGTAACATCAAGACAATTATTGAAAACATAATCAAAGAAAAAGCTTGGTATGATGACAATATAAAAGAGAGAGACTTATTTACAACTTCAAAGAGACAATCAGCCCTAAACTTGAAAAATAGAACTGCCTTGCAAAAGGGAGAAGCTGGAAAAAGAAAGCAACTTCAAAAATATAACTGACACGACCTTTATAGTGAAACGGGACAGTGGACACAATCTAAGAAGAGAGAGAGAGATATGACTTGTACAAGATGAAAATTACTTCCTCCTATGTTGTTCAGGCTACAGACCCATTATAAATAAATACAAAAACATTCGTGATTGTAATTCTTTTGAAGATTTTCTATCCCATGAAAACCAACATGAACTAGGAAATTTATTAACTGAGTTGTCCAACCATAGAAACAAAATCTTAAAAAATCAATGTCTCAATGGACGTTAAAACGAAACAAACAATAACTAGTCATTAATTTGGAGAGTTATTTTTTAAACTGCCTCAGGGAAATACATATATTACAATCAACAAGAATATTCAATGTCTTCCCATCTATACCTGTAGACAATATAAAATCTTGAGCCCAAAATTTGCAGATGGGAACAATGCTTAGTTAATTTGGAGAGCTATTGTTTTCTCTTTTAAGATTTCTTTATATGTTTGTTGTTTTTGTGAGAGCTGAGTAAGACCGATTTCCTGTTGTTGTCTATTCATACATGAATACCAGAGCCAGTGTAACTTCCTTAAGCTGGATGTTTTCATCCCTTTCAAGTTGAAAACTAGGTTATACAATTATCAGGCAATATTTATTATCATCTTGTCGATTTTCTTTCCGTTGGTATATTTCAGTGTAATTTATATAATCTCTTTCCTGGAATAACGTTCTTACAAAAAGTTGACTATGCAGTCTTAAGATTCCCTTCAACTGATAATGTTGTCAGCTAAATACTTGAGATGATGTTTTAGATTCCTTTGTTGTTGACTTTCCATTTTTACTTGGTAGTTATTAATGTTTTGAGGGATGAATTAGATTACACATTTACATTCATATTATATATGTTCCTTTTCCTTAACTCTATTCTAGGACACTCGAAGAATTTAAGGCTCACATTAAGATTTGTTGGTCTTGTAGAATACATATGACGTTGCTTGCTTGATATGCACTGTTTGAAAGATTTAATAGCAATATAACTGGATTATCAAAAAAGCATGAATAACATGCCTGCATATTTCCTACCATCTTATATTAAGATGTGTTGTATAGAGAAATGGTTGAAACATATTGTGCATCTAGCCTTACCGTTAGCAGGTTGTATTGAAGAAGTAATTATTTGTACCATTGATATTGACTGAGTGCATATACATGTTTATCGCTGAAACATTGCCATGGAAGGTAACACAATTCTAAATATAGCAAATGGATAATCTGTAAGATTTATGGTCACTGATTTACTAGAGCTCCTAGTCAAAAATTGAAACATAATCTGACACTACATGGTTGCTTGGAATTGTGTTATAAGATAAGACAAGAATAATTTTATTAATGCCCAACTAATGACCATAAATATGTCAAAGGGGTTGCTAGGCACATCAGAATCTAAACACAAGTG
The DNA here is from genome assembly GCA_009831015.1 of Picea engelmannii. Classification (NCBI taxonomy): domain Eukaryota; kingdom Viridiplantae; phylum Streptophyta; class Pinopsida; order Pinales; family Pinaceae; genus Picea; species Picea engelmannii. The sequence goes on along the minus strand of ML790461.1, from coordinate 185,693 downwards.
GGAGTGTGAATACAACTCCTATAAAAGCAGATATAATCTATGTTATGTAGCTGATAAATTTTATTCAAATTTGCTTTGAATACAAGCAAAGCATCTTCTATTACATTCACATTGATTTATAATTAGGCAACTGTATGGTGGTATTGAAACTCTTTGCCTAGTTGTGGTATTGCAGAAGTATGAGACACACTTAAATTGTGCCTGGGTCTTAGGAGTGTAAGCAAACTCAGCCTAATTTTCTAACGCAATGCCTATGCACAATCATTTTGGACAGAAGCTTAATGTAGTGTTTGAAAATGATTATCAAGCACATAGTCACTTGCATGGAAGTACATTATAGTGTCACATATGAGAATGTGAAGGTGTATGGTTGAGTAAACTATTAACTAACTATATTGCATGTGTTTGCTTCCCTGTGATGGTGTGACAATTGGCACTACTGGAAAAATCCAAGTACTTATGGCTTGTGCATACACATATGATGAGTTGAAGGAATGGTATACAAGCTCATATGTTTACAAAGAATATTGTTGGCATTGAATTGAGGTGGAAGGTTGAGCTTGTTCACTTTTTGGGTTTATCTTTTGTGTTATGTTGTCAACTTTTTGCTATTGACTAGTCTCTAGGTTTATGTAATATGTTGTGCTTCTTGGGTTGAGCCAGGTTCAGATTTTGCATGGGAAGACAGTGTGTTGACATTTCTAGTTTCTATGAATATTTATTTGTCTATAGGTTATAATCTGATTTATATTCACTTGATGTGTTTCTAATACCGACGGCCTTACAGCTTTTCTTCACCCTTCCAATTCTTCCCCTACTCATTTTGGTGTGTAATTCTTGTCGTTTGGGAGGATTACTAATCTTACAGATATATTGTTGTCATGAACCATAATTATTCATTTTGGATATATTTACTAAGAATTTGCAACAACACAAGATCCTCAGTCTCTATTTTGAAAAGAGAATTCTTTCGAGACTCGTATTTGTTCTGTTTTGAACAAAGTTAAACAAGTTGGTTGCAAGTCAGTTTCTACTTTGTCATATGCATATATTCCATAATCAACATATATTGTATACTAGATTTTGTGCATGTGTAGGATCCTATCTCTAATGTCTGTAGCAGAGCATTAAAGTAATAAATGAGAAGAACGTCACTTCTTTCTTGGAAGTTACAATGTATGATATGGAAAACACAACACTAGAAGTTGTCACTACTTTGTTTATATGAAAGACATATTGATGCAGGAGCATCGACAACACATCAAGCGAGCCAGCGCGTCGAGCGGAAGGCAGCTGGATAAGCCAGCACATATTTTGAAATACTTTGGAAGTTGTTGCGTCGCTCTTTAAATGAAGTCATTATTAAAGAAGCGCACTTGTATTGTAAATGGGACCTTGAGCCTTTAAGCTCTCGTCCTTAGTAGATAGGAAGGCATTTAATAGTTTTAATGCTGTTAGATAGGAAATTAATTGTAGATTTGATAGTTTAGAAGTTTGAGAGGGAAAACGAATATAGACACCCTCACTTGTACATTGTAACATTATTCAGAATTATTCATTCAGGAGAGCAAGGAGAGCAGCAGAGAATTGTATGAAGAACACCCATGTACAGACATTGAATTAATAGAGAAAGCTTTGATTCAATCTCTTGGTTATGTGTTGTTTCTCTGTGTATTGGTGTTATTCTCATGGTTATTTGCTTCCTATCATACATTTACTTTTATATGTTGTGTATGTGATTTCATGGTTGATATGAAGTCTGTGAGAACAAGAAGTTAGTTTCAATTGTTTCTCTATCTTGAACCAGAGAATTCCTGCAAAGAGTGCAGTTGAATTGTCCGCAAGGCGTGCGTGACTGCAGGGTTCAGATAGAGGAAACTTTTGTTCTAAGTTCTCAGAAGTGCAGATTTGGCACCAGAGCCGTGCAAGGCATGCGCAGGCTGGACAAAGACTCAGAGTTGCGATTCTGAGGAAAGGAATTGAAGGATTTCTGCTGCAGGAGTGCGTAGGATTTAAGACTTCAACACTTAGCATGTTTTGAAGATTTGCCGCAAGGAGTGCGTGCAAGAACTTCTTCCTGAGGAGTTGGAAGTTGAGAACAAGCTCAGGAAAGGTAGGCCTTTGAGTTCGTCGAAGGACGGTAGAGACAAAGTCGTGGTTGGAAGGCTTGCCAGGAAAGTTGCAGGTTTGTGAGGAGAGTGACGAGTTCTACGGAAGAACGTCCCGTCATTTCTCAAAGTTTAGTGGGAAGGAACGGTCGATCGAATTTCCTCAAGGAAATTTCGCGGAAGTCAGGGTTCACGGAGTCTCTCAGGGTAAGAGAAAGCTACGGTACAAGAGTGAAGAGATTCGAGGTTCAGAATCCATCGGGTCGTTGGATCCATCGCGAGATCGGCTATCGGACCATCGCAAGAAGGAAGCGGAAGATTTGGCCACGGGGATCGCGAGAGGGCGAGAAGCAAAGTCCCGACGATTGCGTGGATAGTGTGGGCCATAGCAGAGTGACGTAGCAGGTGACGTGGAGTATCAGCATTTCGGCGTTTCGGGCATCGGGAGTCGAGGCAGGAATCATTTGGCCGCGCGAGTGACGAAGTCGCGAGGGAGCGAGATCGCGAGTTGTCGGCATCTCGGCGCATCGGATCTCGGGTGGTTGAACCCCGAGAGCTTAGTGTCACAAACAGCGAGAACGCGATAACGCAAAATCCCGACGTCGGAGAGGAAAGTCTGTGTTGATCGACGCATCGGGTCTCAGGGGTTCGAGAACCCAAAGGATAGACAGTGAACTCGCGAGCCGCGAAGTTCCAATCCTCCGATAGACCAAAGAAGGAGGGTCGCGTGGAAAGAACTGTGGGTAAGGAAGATCCCCGATAAGGGGTGGAAGAACACTTGACGTTCTTCGGGCCGATAGAGAAGAGAAGGTCCTGGTGAGTGTGATCGTGCTCCGAGTGGGTGCGGTCTTACACCACATATGCTTTAGTAATTGTAAAAGTCCCTCACATAGAATATTTGACTAAATGAGTTCAAGATTTGTCCTTTTCAGTACTGTCTGACCATTAGATGGTATCAGACAATAGTAGTCTTCACATAATAAGAAAATATGTTCTAGAGTGGCTAGGAACATATATCCAATATGCACGCTTTCTCACATTTGATTGTTTTCCCAAAGCACATAAAAGTGACACGTTTTTATAAAACTTTGAGCGATTTAAAATTGTTTACAGGCATGATTGTATATTTAATGGGTAAACATCATATAATTATTGCATTCCTTTGTATGATTAGGATCTTTGACTGTATTTGTCATCCCCGAGGGTGAAATCAGTGCTCTTAAATTATGCAGGAGGTTATGCCTTTATAATGCTATTCGTTTATCATATATTTTGGGTGTTGTTCTAATAGGCAAAGTTTTGAAACTATTTTCTGACTGTTGTTATTGTACGATTTGTTGTTGGGATTCAATAACCCTAGATAACATTGAAGCTAAAACTAGAATATTTTGGTTCAAATATGTCCTCAGTGAATCATCTCCGTCATACATTTTTTGTTGCAAAAGTTCTCTTTATTGTGAGAGATAAAGAAGAGATACTATCTGTTGATGTTGCCCCTCGAATCTACACTTCACACTTCAGTCTTATTTTTTGGTATGAATAAACATTTTTATTGATCAGTGGAAGCTATAAAGCCGTAACGCATTAACATAGTACAAATACCCACTTTAACACAAGACAATAGGCAATATCATTCATGAACATTCATTGACAAACATCATAACCTTTTTCCGTCTCTGCAGGTTAAGATTTAAATGCATTATATTGTGTGGAATAGTAACTAAATATTCGAGTAATACATTTTGGTACCTTCTGTATAATTTGTCTTACTGATTCTTTTCATTTATGGCGGGGTAAAAAATTGAAAGGCATTACGCATACTATTCAATGAGTCCATTCTGACAGCGTTAGGTCATAAATTATTCAAGTCTAAATAGAATTTTCTAAAGTAACTATCAACATATAGTATAAGTTGTTCCAAGGAATTCCATGTGCTGATAAATTGATTCTTTGGCATTACATCACACTGTTCAACTAGTACATCATAATATTCAACTAGTCCGGTCTGGGAGCGTTAGGTGCCATAAATTCTGAGCCTAAATGACATTCTCTGATACAACAATCAACATATAATATATTGTTCAAATACATGCTAATAAATTGATTTTCCCGGTAATAATTGTGTATCAAAAAACTCAGTTATTGATGCTGGAATGCAACTGTCAACTTGCAAGCATTTCATGTGCTAAATGCTAGGTAAATCTGTTTGTCTTTTTAATATTTGTCTAACAACTCGACATTGTTTGATGCTTGAAATTTGATCCTTAAAAACCAATGAAATTGATTCACTTGTTCAAGGTTTGAAAGGTATTGAATGGAGCGGGAGGGAGTAAACCTCCGTAAAAACCAATGAAAATGTTTACACATTCAAGATCTGAAAAGTATGGGATAAACTGGCAAGCCGTTGAGCTCAAAGAAATCTATATTCGAATATTTACAATTTTTTATAGGACTGGACCTTTTGCCTTTAATCCCTTATGGTCGTTTAGTAATGCTATTGAAAATAGTGCAGTGGGCATTGTTGGTTTTCTTATTCGTAGTTATAGCAACACTGTAAAAGATAATAAAGTATGAAAAAACACGTAAACTTCTTATGGAGGTCCTTGACAAAGAGAAAATGACCATCGATCATATGGACAAATATTTACAGCACAAAGAATAAGGGAAGAAACTTGGGACTTAAAAAAATGAAAAGTCTCAACATTTCCCTCCTAGGTAAATTAATTTGGAGATCGTACACAAAGATTAGCATTTTGGGCACACATACATGGAAGAGGAATACGCGTCAATCGCAAGATCTTAGAATAACTACATTTCCTTATATAGTTGGAACAATGTGAAAAAGAGGATGAGCATATCTTCAAATGCAGTATTTTAGGAATAGAGTCAAAAGATCACCCGTCTTGTGTGGAAGAATTTTGGAACTAGTTTTCCTTTATGTAAATTATCAAGCTTCAATCATGTCTATTGCATTGTGGTAAAATAGGTATGTGGTATGTGGATTGATATGCCCTTTTCCTAGATTTTCAAATACCATGACCATGCAACCTCAAATCTTAGCAATCCCTACAAATGGAGATCTGTGGATTCATGGTAGAAAAAAATGCCAAAGGGGGTTAGATGTATTGAGATGGAGTAAGCAAGGAACCAAAGATATTAGTCAAAGAGGGTTCAAATGTATAGAGATAAGGTAAGCAAGGAACAATAGAATTCTTGTTAAGTAGGGATATGCTCATCCATTGGATGTTCAACACTTGGATGAATGAAAGAATGAGACATAGGGATCAATGTCTTGAAAGTGGATCCATAGCATAAAATTTCCTTTATATGGTAACTACTTTGGAAAAGAACCTGGCATGGGATGGAAGAGAGGATTCATGGAACAATCATAATGCATAATGTGTAAGATAAATCCAGAATCCCTTGATCACTATTTTATCTAGTGTCCCTTCGTAGTCAATGGGGGGTGGGGGAGAGGGACGGGGGGCGAATTTACTA
>ML790461.1:152585-171870 GCA_009831015.1 Picea engelmannii | reverse complement strand
TGAGAGTTATGGCCTTACGAAGATGAAGGACCCCCACATGAAGGCTTGAAGCCCCCAAGGTCAAAGAAGTCAAAGTGACCTAAAAGAAGAAATCATTATTTAAATGATAAAGTAAGGTGACAAAGTCAAGGTGGATTATTTAATAAAGAGAAGTGAAAAAATCAAGAAATGATAAAGTAAGATGAGAAAATCAAGAAGGAATATTTAAATGATAAAATATTGGAGAAAATTCTATTTATGGAAAGTGGTTAACCCTAAAATAAGGAAAATAGGTTAAGTGACCTAGAAATGGGTTAAGTGACCTAGAGGATGAAATTATAAACAAGATAGCAATGGTCTCTTGTAGATCATCCCTTTTGTGGATCAATGGAGAGCTTCTTGTGAGAATATCTTTTGGAGTATTGGTCGAGAGATTCTTGTGAGAGCTTCTTGAGCATTTTTGGTGTGGAACACTTGAGAATATTGAATATCTATAGGTTATTGAGGTAACCAAGGATATCTAAGCCGAATTTCAGAAGCAAGGTGAAGAAAAGATGGCCGGAATTGAAGGGAGGATAAATTCTTTTGATGATGCTTTCTAAGGTATGTTATTTACAGGTCATCTCACCATTTTCGCCATAACGTTCTTTCTATAATGATTCAGACCATGAAATTGCTATACCATTGAGAAAACATACTCAAGTATCTTTGGTAAAATATTTAGCTTGTGGGTCGTTGTATTTTGGGAGTTACACGCCGTAGAAAATAGGGTTTGTGGCTAGTCCTGAAACTAGTCAAAAACAGGTGTTTTGGGTAAAAACGTCATAACTTATTCATAATAGATCCAAATTCAGTGAGACCAAATGTGTTGGTTAGGGTACAATATTTTGTATGTTGTGTAACAGTTTTAGATCAATTCAATGAAAATTTTGTGCGGTGCACGCTCTACAAGGTCGTTCTCTAGAATAAGATAGAATTCAGCAAGGTATGCCATTTTTGCTATAACTCATTTTCTGAGAGGTTCTAGGTAGTGCCACCTGGAGGAATTGCACAGAGCACACTGAATAAAATTGTGTATCAGTTCCATATCTTTATTCATTACAGGTACAAAGTTATGATTATTTCAGGTTGGGTTGTCGACTAATCCAAAACTAGTCATGGTTGAGACAAATAGTTGATGAGTTAGCACATGCATGAGGTGTATAGTTGATGATGTTGGTAAATATTGATGAGTCATTTTTGATGATTAGTTGACACATGATTGGTATATACTTGGTACATGCTTGGATGCACTTGTTTATGGTACAAGTTGATTACAGGTTATTTGGCACATGTTGGTGCATGGTTGATGCACTTGTTTATGTTGATAGATTGATATTTGTTGAGGATTGTTGCCTCATCTCAGTTGGTGCTGAGAATGTAAGTTGAGTCTTGCATATAGAGCTGGTGCTCTTGTAGAGTTGTACTCTATTTAGTTTTTGTTGAAAAACCCCCTGATTGAATTCCATAATAAAATGAAAAATTGTACATACATCTTGTGTTCTTTGTGTTCCTTGTGGAGATGATTTGTTGATGATATGTTGTTTATATGTATTCACATCTAACTGATTATAAATAAAAACAATGAGTAATGAACAAATGTTGAATGTTAACTAAGGAGTTTTTATGTAAGAGAGAAGTTTTGGGGAAAATATTCCCACACTCATTCACCCCCCCTCTAAGTGTGGTAGGTGTGTCCAACAATTACTTTTTTCCATTCAAGCATTAAAAGGCCCTCATGTCAAGGGTGAATACTTTCTTTCAGTGAGGCATAGAAAGGCCTTCATACTAGGGGTGAAGGACATTGTATATTGGTTTCAATAAGGATTTGAAATTCCATGTTTGTTGGATTAATGGGGCATTGTGTCCCAGTGAGGCTTTAAAAGTCTTCTTATGGTTTGGGTACTCTATTCCAATTAGTCCTTGAAAGGTAGGTCTACTTGGTTCTAGTAAGCCTTTGACCAACCCTATTTGGTATGTCAGTTGGGGTGCATACTTCATTCCAATAAAGCCTTTAAGGTCCTTTCATTTAAGGTGGTTCTAAGGGGTATGCCATTTTATTCTAGAATGATCATTCCTTATCTTACAAAGGATAATATTTTAAGATCAATGCTTCAAATAATAAGGCCTTGCTTGAAAATAAATTTTATTTGATTCTAGTCATACACTGTGCCAACCTTATTTAGGTCTTGTAAGACATTAAATGGGTTCTTAGATATCATCATAGCAAATGTAAGGTCTTGGTCTTTATCTCATTTACATAAGTTTATTTTTTTTTCTCTCCAAAAGGAATTAGAGTTCTATCAAGGGATGTTTTCCCCAAACCTCTTAATATGGAGAAAAATTCCTCTTTACCCCAAGAATCATAGGTTGATGATTGAAGCTTCACATGAGCTAGTTCAAAATCCACCTCTCATCCATTATTTCACTGCAAAGGTTGATCCAAAATGGATCATGAGACAAAATCGAGATGACTTTATAGATTGAAGGTGTTTTTGACCAAGGTTGAATTCTAGGTCTTCAAACCCATGAGATTGTAAGCAACTTATAGAATTTTGATGAGACATATGTGGACAGAGAGTGGATCATTGTGTCTTGACCACGACTTTGTGGTCAGTGGATGATGAGTTCATAGTCCACTACACTCACAATTTTTGTTGTTTACATTCTACAATGCACTATTGGGTTTCAATGACACCATATTTAGACATTGCAGCGAAAACTAAGAATATTTTGGTTCTAAGATGTTCATAGTGGATCATATATGTATACATTTTTCGCTGCAAAAAGTTCTCTTCATTGTGAGAGATGATGCTAGGATACTAGCTATTGTTGTTGGCCCTCAAATTCACACTTCAAAATCTTTTATTTATTTTTATCCATAAATGTTTTTGATTAATTAGTGGGAACTATTAACCCCAACTCTGCACACATTAATATGGGGGGAGAGAGATTTAAACCAAGCAAAACTTTTATGCAAAATGAAAGACTTGTTGGTTTTTGGATGACCTCCAACCACACTTTATAATATAATTATAACACTTTTGGGTCATTTTTAATAACTAAAATTGGAGGAGTAAGAGGTTTCCATGCCTTTAATTTATAGAGTCTTTTGGTATCCCTTCTAATATAAATTTGTATGTTGAGTGGAAACTTGAACCTCAAATTTGTTGGGGTCATTAATTAAAATGATAATCTTTCGACCTAACTCCATAGGAAAGGCGAAAATGATTCCTTGAGGCTTAAACATCTGGCCATCGAATGCCTTCAACATGGTGGCGGACTGCACAAGCTTCAGGGAATCGATATCTCTCCAACATGACATAGACATAATACAAGTGGAGGCCCCTTCATCAACAATAGTTTTGAAGATATTCATCCCATGCGAGACTACTTGAATTTGAAAAGAAATCTGGTGGGGGAGTCTAGCCTAACTTTGGTCCATGTCAAATGTAATTAAACTAGTATATGAAGGGTCCACCCCTTGTATAGTAGACAAAAATGCTCTTCGTTTAATTTGGCAACATCGAAGGACTTCGAGGGCTGACATGGCACATAGTGTCTGGGTTAAATCTTCCACAATACTATAATTATGGGCAACCCATGCGTTGGGATTATATGCGTAGACCTAGGAAACACACCCTTTGGTAGGAAAATCACTGTTTCAAGTGATGACTCTTCTATATGGAGAGGTACAATAGACTGGGGAGTAGATGTAGGGTCCTTATTCGAAGAGTCGTTCTCTAGATTATCGTAATTACAAACCCATGCTTCAAAATTGACCATTTGGCCACACATGTAAATGTTGACACTCGATGACATGTACTTTCTTCAATAGTCTAAAGGATGGTGATTGAATGTGAGATACTTTCTAGGGGGGCATCTTGAGACCTCCAAATACTTTCTTCAATAATCTAAAGCTACCCAAACACATTTTTCTTGGACTTCACTCTCCACATTGAGATTCCTAGCCATAAGTCCTTGCAATCTTAATTGAGGAAAACCCCCTTCAGCTGAAGGAAAGCTGGCTTGAAGTGAAAGAGGGTTGGTGAGGTGACTTGGGCCTTCCCTCTAAGTTACACATGATTTCACTTGAGCTTTCGGACTTTAGCTCAACAATTGTGAGTGCGTGTGATAACACACCCGAGACATATCCTAGTGATCCTAAACCTCGTTAGACAAGACCCCCTTTACCATTGGAAGTTAGTCCTCCTCCTCAACCAACCTTGCCTAAGACCGATGATATAGATTTAAATATTGATATGGTTAGTATCTTAGCAAAAGTTAATGTACATGTCCCTCTCAGTATTGATATTGTATTTTTTTTTTTAAATACCTACAACACAATTGCTATTGTGACGTCTTGGAGTGTCACTCCCATAGCAACCACATCGGAGTTGATACCTCTTAACATCGTTCTTTCCACGTCCAAATCATCTATCTTGCCACCTACAAGACGTCACTCTTGCCACCTCCAAGACGTCGCTTTTTCCACCCCCAAGAGTGTCACTCCCATAGCAACCACGTCGGAGTTGATACCTCTTAACGTCACTCTTGTCACCTCCAAGACGTCACTTTGGCCACCTCCAAGCCGTCTCTCTTGCCACCTCCAAGACGTCACTCTTGCCACCTCCAAGACGTCGGTCTTACGACAGCTATATGGGGTTTGGATAGTCAAATCCAAGATAGCACATGTTTGCATGAAACGTCGCAATAAAGACGAAATCTATGTCGTCGAAAAAGTGACGTCATGTAAAACGACGTTTGAGGGGGTCAGCGGTTTGTTGTTCTCCCGACAATATAAAGTGGAAATTGCGTCGAACACACTGTTGTAATTCGACCCAAATGTACCAGTGCCACGTTCGACAATGGGGTGAAGTCTCCAGGTTATGATTCTTCGTCAATTCCAGTTGCAGGATTAATTGTTTAGTTTACCTCAACAACAAGATAAAAGAACACACCGTTTTTCATATATGGTTTATGTAGTTTTTTTAATAGCAGCTATGTCAGTAGTTGGTCTTAGAGACCATCTAAATACTGTACACACTTTTTTGTTCACGCAGATAGGATGCAGAATTTTGTGTAAGCAGTTTTGTTCAAACAACTCTAGCATACAGGATGATGTGGCAATCTCAAAACATTTAAGAGTCACCTGGTTTGGTTTCCCATTTGTGGCTGAACAAGTGGCTCACACTTGTCATTGTACAACTTACAGATGTCATTAATATAAGGATCTACTTTTATTTAAAAAAAATAAACTAATAATAAATAGATATTTAATTTAGTTATTAGCCATATATATATATATATATATATATATATATAAAAGTTTTATATAAAAGTTTTAATGGTTAAAAAAAGCAGTTCTTATTGGAGGATGCACTAAAGGAGGTAATTTTTTTGTTCCTTCCTCTTTAAAATTGCTTACTTGAATTCCTTAGGGCCTAATGGTTAAGAACATGTGTTTCCTCTTAAAAAGTCACATGTTCAAATCCAGAGGGGGGTGGACTTTTTATTGCGACCATTCTCCAATACCTTTTTAAATCAAAATATTTCATCTTATAACATATAAAAAAATTCAATATCAAAAAATTTCATTTGAACTTAACAAAAGCAAGAAAAACACGAAATGCCACGATCTCTTCGTATATCATTCATAACCACCAACCCAAATGCCATTGTCTCTTCATCTATTATTCACTTTACTGTTTTAATTTTCATCATGTAAAATTACAAGTTTGGATTCATGCAATTAAAAAAAAAAATCTACACGAAAATACTAATAAGTGAAATTTTTAATTAAAAAAAAAATCTACACGAAAATACTAATAAGTGAAATTTTTAATTAAAAAAAAAATCTACAAGAAAATAGTAATAAGTGTAATTATTTTTAATATATAATAAATGTAAATTATTTTTAAATGAAATAATAATTTATTTAATTTGAAACTATGTTAATTTCCAAAGTAAATCGTTACTAAAATCTAAAATTAAATTAGATAACTTTAAAAGAAAACAAACATTCAGCAAAATAATAGATCTCATCTCTTTACCTTTCGGATTAAATTCCACCTTATAAAGAAATTGACACCGCTGAATGGATACAAGATAACAGTTCCAAAATTTAAACTAGTACTATCAAGTGATCGCTAGCGACCGAGTTCCAAAATTTAACTAAAACTACAACAGATTTAGCAATTCTGACAAACGTTAAACATTCCAAAATATCTACCAGTTGTAAATGCTAACGAAAACTACAGCACATTTAGCAATTCTGACAAACTTTAAACATCCCAAAATATCCTGACGGAGTTTTCTATGGAGACAACGTGTACCAGGCAATATAGAGCTACAGAGAGAACATCGCAAAAGAAATGTAAGAGCTGTATATCCTAAGGCCACCAAATATTGTTTACTTGAAAGGCGCGCACTGAAATTTTAGAATATTTATATTCTGATAATGATATATCGTCTAGTTCGGAGAAGTCTATTTCCTGCAACAACGTTCCTTCGTAGCTCCGAACTTCAACGTTGCTGGTCAGTATATCAAAGGCTAAACCACAGCCACTCTCATTGACTGCAATGGCTGTAGTTGTGATCCTGCACTCATCGTCGTCTGTTTTTGACCATTTCTTTCCTTCATTAAGCGTCCATATATAATCACAAACTACAACTATATGCCCTTCATAGCTAGTAATTTTCACAAGACGTTGCACTGAAAATGGACGTTCCTAACTTACATGTTTCTTTCATTGTGGATCCATAGAAGCCAATTCTCACTAATCTCCAACCCTTCATCTTGTTGGGATGTTTGATTATTTATATAGCTTTCCTCATTCTGGGTTTGAAACAATAATTTTATTTGGAGAGAATTTTGGTGTTTTCAAAACACATATGATGTTTGGTGCCATTAAAATGCTCCCTAATGTTGATGTGCGTATAAGTTGGTTTTTTATATCCGCTCAATGCTCTTTGATTCTAACTTGGAAGTATCCTCTAGTTTTTCCAATATAGCATTTATCACATGAACATTCCACCTTGTAAACATCTTTAAAATGAGGGGTCGATTTTGTCTTTCATGATCTCATCTTTTGCCTTATGGTCTCCACTGGCTTCAAAGAAGTTGTGATCTCTTTCTTCATTAAGACTTTAAAAATCTTATCAATGACTCCTTTGATGTAGGGGAGGTGAGCTATGGGTGATTATCTCTCGAACATGGCTCTCCTCCTACATTTTCCATGACTCTTTTTAATGTCATTTTTATATTCTTATTCTTGTATCCTGTGTTATCGAAAACCTTGGTAAGGTGATTTTTCTCTAAATTTTCTAAATGTTCTTCATCGGAGATTCTGATAGCTTGCATGGCTAGGGTATTCAAAACTCCCATTTTGTGAGTTGGATGGTGATGAGAGCTTGCATGCAAGTAGTTCTAGCTAGGAATGATATTGTCCTCCTCCACTTCCATTGTTTGAAACTATGAATAATATATAAAATAAACAAAATATATTTTTAATTTTTAGATGGATTTATTATAAAAATAAATAAGATACCAACATATACAAATTGTAAGTGAAAACACCTTTACTTACTCTCAGTGATCAAATCTCTTTAGAGGTGCAAACCTTTTATCTTTCCTCAAGTTTTGCATTTTAAAAAAGGTTTTTATCTTTTCTCAAGTTTTGCATTCTAAAAAAGATTTTCACCTCTAGAAATTTGATCCCTCTGAAAACTTGATAAATACATGATTAAGATGGATCTATGTTGGTTTAATACATTAATATTAAAGTATAAAAATATATTAAAATATTAAAAAAATATTAATATATTTTATAATATATTAATAGATTATATAATATAATACTACTTTATTAACCACTACATTGTTTTGGTGATCTATTAATTGAATATAAAACAAATTTAAACCAATATATATTTATTAAAATATTTTATAATATATTAACAATATATATATATATATATATATATATATATATATATATATATATATATATATATATATATATTTCTATTTTTTTTTAATTATTAAATTGATGTTAAATATTATTATTTTAATGCATTATGTTACATGAATATCTTCTTTGTTCGTGATTGTAAAGGGTTTATGGAAATAATAATAATAAATACTTTTTTACTTATTACTTGTACTTTTTGGAGAGCACCCTACTTTAGATTTTATATACTTGACTAACCTTCTCAAGATTGTTTTCTCTAAATAAATTCAATTTCTTTGTAATTTTATTCAAATATTTGCCTATCTAAAAAAAATATGATCAGAAAATGTTTGTTTTATGGATTAATAATAACAATAGAATTTAAAAAAGAAACTAAGTTAAATAAAAAAACTCCAACTTAGTGTTAGCTTTATTATGTTATATTTTTAACTACTTACATAATATTGGTGGAAATGTTATACTAATAGTTAATATTAATTTAATCCAAACATTGTATTTTTCTTTCTTAACAAATTAAATATTAACTTTAATGCATAATCTTTTTATTAATTAGTGTTTCAATTGATAATTAAAATATAATACTTATAAATAATAACTAATATACTATATTAATTATTTTATGAAATTAAATAATAATAATAATAATCATAATCATAATCTATTTTTAAGGTCACGGCCAAACCAACACACTAAATTGGTGTATGAGACCCCCTTGTTTGTGGGACAAGGGATCCCCTTCTGGATTTGAACCTACAAAGGTAAAGTCTACGAAGGTATACATACCCTACCTCCCTCTGGATTTGAACTTGTGACCTCTTAAGAGGAAACACATGTTCTTAATCATTAGGCCCACTCAGACTATATATAAATAATAATAATATGTTATATTAATTACTTTATATAAATTAAATAATAAACCTATAACATATAAAAATTTGATAAAACCTAAAATATATAAACTGTAAAACTATAATGTTATAACATGTTATTAAATTTTAAAATAGATGGTTAGACTAAGCACCCCATTTTTATAAAAGGAAAAATGACAATATGCATTAAAACATGAATCCAACAACACATTAAAACATAAATCCAAGCTAAATTAAACATGTAGATAGGAGTTCCAATACTATATTAAAGAAAGTTGGCAAATCAAGCATCTTTTATTTTCTACTTAATTCTCATTATACAAATCAAACTTGATAAAAATTTCAAAGAAAAAACAATTGTTCTCAACTATATAGAAGAACTAAGTCAATAAAACACACATGATTAAGAACCACTTTAATGAGAAAGTTCATCATGGAAAAAGATTAGATCATTTTCACATAAAAAAAAATAAACCTAATAAATTTTGCAATACTATATTTATTATTTACAGTGAACATTTACACAAATATGAATAACAAAAATATTTAGCAATAATTTGATATATATCAATAATATTGACAAATAAAAAATTTTTGGTTAAATTAAAAGTATGTCTAAAAATATAGGTTATCACAACTCTTTTGAAAATTAAATTTTGGTTAAATATAAATTTCTGATATAAGGAAAGCTGGTTTTCCTTTTTAATGTAAAAATATTTAATCCATATTCAATTAATTAAATTAATTAAATTGATTTAAAAAATATTTAAAAAAAATTAATACACATTTAAAAAACTAAATTGATTTAAAATAAATATTAATAAAAAATATAATAAGACTGACAACTTGAACAAGTAAACTTGAATAAGCTTGAACCCAAAATTAAATCCTGGGTGCATACACGGTATAGATTAAAATGGCATTAGGAGAAATCTAAGAGATGGAAATGACTAACAGTGTAAGGGTATAATTTTCGAGCTATCGCTCTTGATTTTTTCGCTAGCTTTCTCTATTAGAATTTTTCGCAAACTATCAGAAACAGAAAGGTAAATAAAATTCGTTCCACGTGAAGTTCTATAATTGTGGAAGACCTCACGTTTATCGAAAATAAAGAGTCGTTCCACGTGCAAACATATAATTTTCGAGACTTGTGAAGAAACTAATTTGAACTAAAGTATTTTTTTTTTAAAGATAGGGATTTAAATAGAAGTGAATCATCCATCTGAATTATATATAGAATTTAAAACAGTCTAGATTTATGTTAAATCTAGATCTATACGTAAAGTTATAATTTTCAAAAGTGGTGAATAAACTAATTAAATTAATTTTTTTTGGATTTATGTTAAATCTAAGTCTATCAAGTATGCAGAGAAGTCTAATTTCGACTAAGTAAAGTTATAATTTTCAAAACTTATAAATAAATAAATAAAATTAATTTTTTATTTATTTAAATTAAATCTAAATCTATCAAGTATGCAGAGAAGTCTAATTTCTAATAACTAAATTTATAATTTTCAAGAAGACTTGTGAACAAACTAATTAAACTAATTTTTTTTTTCCAAATCTATATAAGGATTTGAATCGAAGTGAATCACTCATTTAAATTATAGAGACTTTAAGTACCGGAGATAAATGGCACCAGATAACTCCACCTCTACCTGTACTCTTAGGCCAGCCTTAATTCGATTGTCTTGTTATACCGTGTCTGTGTCTCAATGATGGTGTTGTTTTTGTCTGGACAATAGTGTTCGCATCAGCCACATACCCACTCCAATTTTCACTCTTAGTCTTCACCAAACACATCTCAAAGTGTGTTGATATATATGTAAGGGAAGCCAAGCCAAACCGAAACACCAGGCAACCATGGGTCGCTTATGCCGGATCGGATCTTCCGAATTCAAATTGCTCAGAAATCTCCTCTTCCTCTTCCTCAGTCTCTTGCTAGTTCTTCTTCCCTGCAATACCATCTATGACGAAGTAAAAATCCTCGTGCACATAAAAGAGATGGATTGGATTGACAAACATAAAGTTTTGAGCAAGTGGAATTCGTTTGATCAAAACCCCTATGGTTGGAACAGAGGTGTTTTGTTGGATTGAATTCAATGCGGTTACTAAAGTTAATCTCTACAACACTTCCATTGCAGGAAGGTTGACTCCTACTATATGTGGCTTTCAAAATCTGACAGAACTGATCCTGCAATCGAACGATTTCCAAGGTCCATTTCCCGATGGATTGTTGGCTTGCAAGCATTTGCACACGCTGGATTTGTCAGAGAACCAGTTCATCGGAAGCTTGCCGCAAAACATCCCTGAACTGGGTGAGTTGAGTCATTTGAACTTGGGGTCTAACAATTTTTCTGGAGATATTCCTCCAGGCTTCGGCATGTTACCGAACCTGGAGACTGTGGCTCGAAAATAATCTGCTGAATGGATTAATTCTCTAAAGGATTGCAAAGATGTCGTCCCAAACAATACAGACTATGCTTATGTCTAATCGAATTTGACAGACAAGGAAGAAGGTCTGACAGACAGACAGAAAAGGTAAACAAGAACATGAAGGACATGTGGATAGATAACTTTGACAATTGAAGTAGTATGCATAGTTAAATCCAACTTATAGGAGTAGGGACATGTGGAGAGCAAAGGAAGTTGTGGTATTGGACTTAAAATTAGGCGAAACAAACACTGGTGAGGCGTTCACAATCTATTGTCTTATTGAATGAGGATTGGTTACATCATTATATAAGAAACCAATCTACTTAGTCGGTTACAACTAACCACAAAAAACTAGACTCTACATTAAGTGAAGTAGAGTTCAAGACTTAATGTAGAGTTCAACTACACAAGTGACTCTTGCTCCATTATTTCCAAGTCTCCCTCTTAATGGAGAATGAATTGACTTCTACACTTAACATCTCCCTAAAGCGCTCAAACTTAATCTTTTCAAGAGGCTTAGTGAAAATATCAGCAACATTTTCACAAGTATTATAATACATAAGAGCTATTTCATTTGACTACAACTTTTCTCTAACAAAGTGAAACTGAGCATCAACATGCTTTGTCCTTGCATGAAAAATCGGATTATTCGTCATCTTGATTGAACTTTGATTATCACATTTGATCATTGTAGGTTTCTTTTGTTCTTCTCCAACCTCTTGAAGAAGTCTTCTCAACCAAACAACTTCAAAAGTTGTTGCACACAAAGCTTTATATTCTGCTTCAGTGGATGACAAAGATACAGTAGGCTGCTTTTTACTGCTCCATGAAACAACCCCGGATCCAATGCCAAACACATATCCAGTGGTTGATCTTCAGTCATCAAGATTGCCAGCCCAATCAAAATCTGAATAACCTGTCAACTCAACATAAGATGCACCAATATACTTAATACCATAATCAAGTGTTCCTTTTAGATACATGAGTACTGCCTTTGCTGCATTCCAATGGCTTTCTAGAGGTTTCGCCATAAACTGACTTAACACACCCACAAAGTATGTAATATCAGTTCTGGTTGTGGTGAGATAATTCAAACTACCTACCATTTGTCTATACATAGTGCCATTCACCTCCTTCGAACCATCATGACAAGAAAATTTCACATTCTGTTGCATGGGATCAATAGAAAATTTACACTGATCCATTTTAAATCTCTTAAGTACTTCTCTGACATACTTACTCTGGAAAACAAAATTTTGGCCTGCATTTCTCCAAACTTCAAGACCTAAGCAGTAATGTAAGTCACCAAGATCTTTCATTTCAAAAACTTTTGACAATTGCTCCTTGATTTCATCAATTAATTTCTCTGCATTTCCTATAATTATCAAATCATCAACATATAAGGAAATCAATACTATATACCCCTGCTCATCAAATTTGGTATACATATTTGGATCAGTCTTGCTCCTCATAAAACCCTGTTGAAGAAAAAAAGAGTCTATCTTCTCATATCATGACTTAGGTGTTTATTTTAGTCCATAGAATGTTTTCTTTAACTTACACACTAAGTGTTCTTGTCCTTGTTCCACAAACCCTTTAGGTTGAGTAAGGTAAACCTCCTCCTTTAACTCACCATTCAAAAATACAGGTTTAACATCTAATTGGTGTAACTTCCAATGATACTTTGTAGCTAAAGTAATTAACAATCTAATAGTATTCAATTTAGCTATTGGTGCAAATGTTTCAACATAATCAATACTTTATGTTTGTGAATACCCCTTTGCCACCAATCTAGCCTTATATTTGTCTATACTACCATCTTATTTAAATTTGGGTTTTTATATCCATTTACATTCAATGGGATTTTTATGTTTAGGCAATTAAATCAATTCCCAAGTATTGTTTTTCATTATAGATTCATATTCTTCCTCCATTGCATTTCAACATTCATCATGTTCATTGGCTTCATCAAAACTCATGGGTTCTATGCCATTTTAAATGCTACTCATTAAGGCATAGTCTCTATACCTCTCAGGGAGTCGAACCTATCGTGAAGATCTTCTCAATTGATTATCTTCCTCCCCACTTTGTGAAGATCTGTCTTCGCCTCTAGATGAACTATGACTGCTTGAAGTGTCCATATCACTGAGTCCTTCTTGTTGCTGCTGCTGCTGTCACTGCAGTTGTGGTTGTTGTTGTGGTGGCGATTGTTGTGAAGGTTGTTTTTGTTCTTCTTTAACTCCTTCATCAAGAAGGCTATGCTATTCCTCATGACTATTTTTGTCATGATTTCTTGCTTCCTGCTCATGGAAAATTACATCTCTACTTGCAAATACTTTGTGAGTAGAAGGGTCAAACAGTTTGTATGCTTTGAATTCATAACAATACCCAATGAAAATGCATTTAATGGCTTTAGCATCCAATTTATTCCTATTCTCGTTTGGAATATGAGCAAAAGCCTTACACCCCAATACTTTCAAATTATGAACTAGAGGTTTAGAACCATACAAGGCTTCGAAGGGAGTGACATTATCAAGACACCTTGTTGGACTTCTATTCTTTAAATAAACTGCAGTATTTATGGCTTCATCCCAAATGCATTCGAGAGATTCTTACCTTTCATCATACTACATGCACACTCTACCAGAGTTCTGTTTTTCCTTTCGGCGACTCTGTTCTGTTGTGGAGTGTGAGGTATTGTAAACTGTTGTACTATTCCATAATCTTTGCAATATTTGATGAAGTCCCCTGATTTATACTCTCCCCTTGATCTAAACAAAGGATTTTGATGGATTTTCTTGTCTGCTTTTCCACCATGGTTCTGAATTCCTTAAAGTACTCGAAAACATCACTTATTCTTCTAAGGAAGTAAACCCATGTATATCTCATGCAATCATCAATAAATAACAAAAAGTGAAATGCACCTCCTAAAGACCTAGTCTGCATAGGCCCGCAAACATCAGTGTGCACAAGATCTAACACATCTCTCTTTTTTTTTATCAGGATTAGAGGGGAATTCATCTCTATGCATCTTTCCTAATGCATATCCATCACAAGAAACATTCTCATTCTTTAACATGGGAAGTCCTTCAACCATATTCTTTTTCTGTAATAACAATAAATCAGGATGATTGATGTGGCCATACCTTTGATGCCAAAGAATCTCTGTTGGCATAGTTGCATAATTCAGTGTGTGATGTGCTTTGCTGGTAACATCAAGTTTGTATAGGCCTCCTGCTTCGACTCCCATCGCAACTGTTTTGAATTGGTCCAACAGATCCTTCACTATGCAATAATTCTTGAAGAATTCAACCTCCAAGTTTTGATCTGTGATGGTGGACACAGAGATCAAATTTTTCTTTATCCCTGGTACATACACAACATTCTGAATGTGACGAATAGTACCATTCGGCAATGTCACGGGAATGTCTTTGTATCCCTTGATCTGATGAGCATAGTCATCTCCAAGATATATGCTGGCACCATTCTATGTTTCTTTAAAATTAGCATACCATTTCTTATTACAAGTCATATGTACTGATGCTTCAGAATCAACAAAACATGCACCAATATCATTCGTTTCAGCAGATAAAACAACGTTAGACACAAACAGCTTAAGATCCCGTGAATTAAAATTCGGGGGTTCATCAATATCATCACTAGCAATAAATAATTTGAGATCATGATTTGAAGATTTTTTTGCATAATGACCTGAATGTGTTCTAGGTTTATTCCTAGCCTCATCACTCTTCTTCTTATGACAATATTTAACAATATGTCTAGGTTGAACACAATAAAAACAACTCTTTGAATCATTCATGTTAGATTGCATACCTTGATTCGGCCTTGGAGATTGTCTTCTCTGCGATGAACTGCCTCTCTGCCATGAACTACCTCCTCTGCCTCTTTCTCCTGATCTCCCTCTCGTAGATCTCTTATTTGACCACAATGCCAAATATTTATTATGAGGCTTCAGATTCCCGTGCCTCTCTTCCTCTTGCAACAAAATACCTGTCAGTTCTTCAAACATAGGAGGTTTCTCCATTGTTGCGAGACCTATTATGGACATCTGATAATCTTCTAGCATACCATTTAAGGTAATAGTGACAAGATCATTGCTGGAAATTGTTTCCCCTATATTTCCTAACTTTTCTTTCACCTCTTTAATACGACCCAAAAATGAACTAACAGATTCACTTCCATCCATCTTAATGCCTAGCAATTTAGTTTTCAGGAACAAAATGCGATTTGTGTTGCTAGTTTCATACAATGCTTTAAGCGATGTCCATGTTGCAGCATAAGTTTTAGCTTCTCTAATATGTGGAATTATGTTATCTTTAACAGACATACACAACAATACCTTTGCCTTGTTTTCGTGCTTATCCCAGTCTTGGATTTGAACTGCTGTCGCACCGACAACCGCATCAGGTTTTGTTTAATCTCCCTTCACAATGGTCCAGACACCATAGCCCTCCATCAAGGTTTGCATTTTGAATTTCCAGTTAATGAAATTCGTGCCATCTAATTTGTTGGCTTCATTGAGGTAGGCCTTTGCCAGAGGATTCACCATCTCTGCAAGTGTCTTCTCATCCAATCAGACAATGGATCCTTGTATCACCGAACACACTTCAATCCTGAAGGCGGTGAATCAGCAAGAATATGCAACTGTCATCAATTTGTTGAGCAGTTCGTCGCTCTGCCTTCGGATCCACTGATCTGTCTCTACCTTCACTCTCCAGTTTTCTTGAAAACAAATATAAGAAAACTTTAAAACCATTCCATGCAGACCACAAAATCACAAACCTTAACACTTCATGTATATAAAAAAACATATAATTTTCTTTAAAAAAAAAAAATTCCTTATATATTTTTTTTAAGTCATAACACCACCTTTATGATTTATGATTCTTTATCCTCCATTCATGATTTATAAATCAATCTAAAAGTTTAAAAGCCTCCATCATATAAGAAACGTGGCGCCAATTTTTCAATGCTCCAAAAAAGAAAACTTATGCTTCCCACAAAGACAAATGGAATAAGCACATGGATAAACACAAAGGAAAATAAATTGTATGCGACCTTGGCTCATGGAATAAGCACACGATTCAACAAAATAAGAAGAGGGCTCTCACAACGGATCGGGGCTCTCCTTCCATTCGCTGCAAATTCATGCTTTCCAAACAAAAAACATCAGACGCTTCTTACAAACACGTTCCACGAATTCTCATACAGATCCTTTCAAACTCCACGCGTTCCACTAACAGAACGGTCAACGCTCCTGGTATTCAGCAAGGGAGGCGCTAGCACTACCTTAATATGTAAAGGGGAGCGCTAGTCTGAGCATGCAACACTCTAGGAGAGTAGGGGGGGAGTGCTAGCACCTAACGCTCCTAAATGCATGCAAAGGGAGTGCTCGAGATTCAAAATTTTCAATTTTATAAGTGTGAGAGCGTCGACGCTCTCTAACTCTGTATAGAGAGGCATTGGCAATTTTTCAAAATTAAAATCGAGATCGGATCTTGCCTCATAGAGTTGGATCTCCAACGCGGCTCTGATACCAACTTAAAATTAGGCGAAACAAACATTGGTGAGGCTACGCTCACAATCTATTGTCTTATTGAATGAGGACTCGTTACATCATTATATAAGAAACCAATCTACTTAGGCGGTTACAACTAACCACAGAAAACTAGACTCTACATTAAGTGAAGTAGAGTTCAACTACGCTATTGACTCTTGCAACTAACTCTTGCTCCATTATTTCCAATTATTGGCTGACAGGTTTTGTCTAATTGATAGATGGAAGAAAATGGTGGTTTTGCAAAACCTGTCAACCTGTTGACATGTATTCTACAAAAGCTAACAGTAAGATATGCCTTAGTCATAATTAGATTATTTTTAATATATGTCAAAATAGGAAGTAGATCTTTCATTTCTAAGTAGAATTAATTTGACTTTGCATTGGTTTGATTTTTTTTCTTATGTTTAGTATATTAAACTATTCTTTTATTAAAAAAAATAAATTTAATTTTCTATTTGTGAAGGACATCATATCATTGATGAAACATAAATCCTTTCAAAAGGCATTCTGATTGTTAAAAGGAAAAAAAAATCAAAATTAAAATATTTCTAAATAGTTACGTTATCCGTGAATGATTTTAAATATAAAGGACTAGCCCTTTTATGGAGACATATTCAGAAAGACAATTGTGTTTGGGAAGGTTTAAGGAGGGGGAATGACGTTCTCAAGGAGAATTTGTTATAGTGAATTTTGTTTTCGGTGAATAGTGTTTTTGGAAGAGAATTTTAAAAAGCTTATTTATAAAATTTTATTTAATATGATAATTTAAAATTTTAAAATATTTTTTTGTAAATTTAAAATTTTAAAAATTCATTTTGTGATGGATGGACAAGTATTTGGATGAGACTTAAATCTTTGACCATTCAAATATATTTGTTATAAAATAAAAATAAAAAATAACATATTTGAAAATTATTGAGGTTGCAACGTTTTCAAGGACCATAAATAAGGTTCACAAGTGGTAGAATGTGTGCACACTAGTGAGGACTGCTTCTAAGAACATTGTATGTGACAGGTGGACAATATTCATACTCTAAACTACATAATTTCTATGTGCTCCAGTATCTTACATATGTTTTCTATGGCTTGTATACTCTTTACAAAGATATGGATTTTAAAAAATCATGGATATACAAAAAAAAATTTATAAGCAGCTAGGGTATTGGTGGGTTCTTGTAGTGTGTGCTTTGACAAGTGGTTGAAATAATAATTACATAGCATTTCCCTTTATAGAAAATTTAGATAGTTAAAGAGTATTTGTGTTGAATGCCAACTATCTTCATAGCCCGTGACAAGTGGTTGAAATAATACCTATATAGAATTTTCCTTTATGAAAGATTTCTATGGTCGAAGAGTATTTATGTTGAATTCCAACTATCTTCATAGACAATGTAAGTCCTCGGGAGTTGTGGAACCTTTGTGGAACCTTGTTTTATTGCAAGAAAATTTTGTCCCCATCAATGTTTTTCCACACTGGCATCCTAGTGGCAAAAAAATTGATTTTGTGTGCTCATTTGCTTCTTGTTTATAGGCCTTCCTTATAGAGAACATGAGTTCCATTTGGGAAGGTTCAAGGAAGGGGAATGACATTCTCAAAGAGAATTTGCTATGGTGAATGGTGTTTTCCATGAATCGTGAATAGTGTTGTGGAAGAGATTTTTTTAAAGATTAGTTATAAATCTTTATTTAGCATGATATTTTAAAATTTTAAAATCTTTTTTATAAATTTAAAATTTTAGGAATTCATTTTGTGATTGGTGGACAAGTACTTGGATGAGACTTAAATCCTTGACAATTCAAGTGTATTTGTCATAAAATACAAATAAACATAAAAATAGCATATTTGAAAATTAGTTGAGGTTGCCACGTTTTGTATGTGAGAGGGTGGAGAATCTTCATACTCTAAGCTATATAATTTCTATGCTCTCCAGTGTCCTACCTATGTTTTCTATGGCTTGTATACTCTTTACAAAGTTATGGATTTCATAAAATCATGGATATAAAAAAAATTTAAAATACTCAGCTAGGGCATTGGTGGGTTGTTGTGGTGTGTTCTTTTACAAGTGGTTGAAATAATAACTACATAGTATTTCCTTTTATGGAAAATTTAGATGGTTACAAAGTATTTATGTTGAATGCAAACTATCTTCATAGCACATGACAAGTGGTTGAAATAATAACTACATAACATTTCCCTTTATGGAAGATTTCAATGGTTAAATAGTATTTGTGTTGAATGTCAACTATCTTCATAACCCATGTCAAGTGGTTGAAATAATAACTACATAACATTTCCCTTTATGGCAGATTTTGTGTTACAGGTATGAAATAACTGAGAGGGGGGGGTGAATCAGTTATTGTAAATTATTAACCATTTCTCTCATTTTTAACTTCGAATCATTAATCTT
>ML790461.1:136005-151403 GCA_009831015.1 Picea engelmannii | reverse complement strand
TTGCAGCATCTGTGTTCGCTTCCAACAGTCGTGTTTCAGCATTCGTGTTTCAGCATTCGTGTTTCAGCATCTACGTTTCAGCATCTGTGATTCAGCATTTGTGTTTCAGCATCTTTAGCTTCTATGTTCTAACACTTGTGCGTTCTCCATAACCAACCGATTGTCATCAATGACAACCTTAACCTTCTGCATTAGCTTCTGTGTTCCAGCTCTGTTCCAGCACTGTGTTTCAGCGTCTGTGTTTGCATTTGTGTTGCAGCAGTTCGCATTTGTGTTGCAGCATCTGTTCTTCTTAAACAATCGATTGCCATCAATGACAACCTTGATCATCTGCGTCATCTTTGCTGTAGCCATATTTCCAACATTTTGATGGTTAAAGAGTATTTATGTTGATTTTCAAATATTTTCGTAGCACGTGACAAGTGGTTGAAATAATACCTACATAGCATTTCCCTTTATGGAATATTTCTATGGTTAAAGAGTATTTATGTTGAATTCCAACTATCTTCATAGCCCATGTAAGTCCTAAGGAGTTGTGAAACCTCGTTTTATTGCAAGTAAATTTTCTCCCCATCAATTTTTTTCCTACACTGGCATTGTAGTGGAAAAAAAATTGATTTGGTGCCCTCATTTTCTTCTTGTTTATAGGCCCTCCTTATAGAGAACGTGATTTTTAAGGACTTTGTGCCCCAACATCATTAGATGCATTATTAGAAGGTTAAATGTAAGATTTAATTTATTTCTCTAGGTTATAAGGTGTTTGATTTATCTACTGTTAGCATCCTTCAATAACCCAGTGGGCGACTAGCCATGCTGAACAAACACCATAATTTTGGCTTGAGATTTCTACCAACATCCTTAGAATATATGTTATGTTTATTTTCTTTAATGGTATTTCTATGATTTAATTTTGTTTAGTTTTAAAGATCCAATATAGTTATTTTTTTCATTAATTAATAACTTATTATGTTTAATTTTGACATTACTGGGGCTATAGAATTATGGTATTTTAATATAATACTAGTCCTATTATTTATATTAAAATTATGTAAGGAAGTTACCCTAAGTCGTGAGGGCGCACCATAGCGATCATGAGTTGTCTCTTTATGAGAATAAAAGCTAGCCATCAATTTAGATCTAAATCAATGGCTGAGATATCTTCCTCACCCACTCACTTGGATCTTGTCTCTTAATGAAAAAGGTGTGGAGTCGAGATAAGTAGAGCGTGGGTTTTCTCTCCTAGTTCACACTGGGTAGGGTTGTAGTGGAGGAAGTGTGGACTCGAACAATAGAAACTGATATTGAACCAACAATACAAAATAAATGAGACAACACTACAGTCTGTTGACCAGAACCAAGTTCAAATATATCTGGAACGCAATTGTATGAGTATGTACGACCCCTAATCCGTACACGGAAGATCAAAGCAATACCCAATTCGTGTAGCTTGAGTACATAGATAAAGGGTGTATACATATCTCAATTAAGAGATGAGATTTCCTATTGTTTTGTATTCAAGTTATTGATGAATAAAAGAAGATTTATGTTACTATGGATTGGTGTGGTTGCTCTAATGATATTCCTGTTTTAATATATATTATAATCAATCTTGTTTTCTTTACATGGCATCATAGCCATCTCTGAGCATCCCACCTTATTGGAAACGAATGGAAGAAGATTGCAGAGCCTGCTTGTCCAACACTCATACCAAATATGGAAGATTGTAAAGCTATGACTACTCCCCTGATCATGAATCTCAAGAAGCTAAATACCATCGATTCAGAGAAGGTGAACCCCACTATCTACAGGAAATTAATTGGTAGCTTAATGTATTTTGTCAATACTAGACCTGATATATGTTTTATCATCAACACTCTTAGTCAACATATGGTAGATCCCCAAAGAGTGCATCGGATTTCCGTTAAGCATATTCTAAGATATTTGAAAGGTATAATATGATATGGACTTCAGTGTAATAAGGGAGATCAAATCAAGTTGATAGGGTATTCAGATTCAGATTGGGCTGAGAGTACTATGGATAGGAAGAGTACCTCTAGTTGTTGCTTCAACATGGGGTCAAGCATGATCTCTTGGTATAACATGAAGCAAAAATTAGTAGCTCTCAGTTCTGTAGAAGTCAAGCACATGGATGCAAGTCAGGCAAGTTGTGAATCCCTATGGCTTCATAAGATACTTGTTGACTTATTTATTTCAGAACTAAGTCCTACCACAATTTACTTTGATAATAAAAGTTGTATTAAGCTCTCAGAGAATCCAGTTTTACATGATAGATTCAATACCATTTTATCAGGGATAGAGTACATAAAGGAGTAGTAAATCTTCAATACATCTCTACCCATGAGCAGGTTGCATATATACTTACTAAAGGATTACCTAAAGGAAAGTTTGAATATTTCAGAGAGGGATTGGGAGTGATTGAAAACAATTTCCTCACTAAGATGGAGTGTTAAAATTATGTAGTAAGGAAATTTACCCTAAGTTGTGAGGGCCCACCAGAGCGATCATGATTTGTCTCTTTATGAGATTAAAAGAAAGTCATCGATTTAGATCTAAATCAATGGCTAAGATATCTTCCTCACACACTCACTTGGATCTTGTCTCTTAATGAAAAAGGTGTGGATTCAAGACAAGTATAGTGTGGGTTTTCTCTCCCAGTTCACGCCGAGTATGGATGTAGTGGAGGAAGTGTGGACTCTAACAATAGAAACAGAGATTGAACCAATAATACAAAAGAAAGGAGACAACACTACACTCTGTTGACCAGACCCGAGTTCGAGTATATCTGGAATGCATCTATATGAGTATGTACGACCCTCGATCCATACATGATATATCAAAGCAATACCCAGTTTTTGTAGCTTGAGTACAAAGATAAAGGGTGATCGAGGTAGATATTGGTGGCCAACCACCTATTCCAACTGGCTCATCTTGACAGTTTTTAGTTCAACAAGTTTCTCTGTAATGATGACATTTATTTGTAGTTGTGGGTTCTACACTTCCGAGGTTGTCTAAAGCCCTACACAGCTCCCAGGTGGAGACTGGTTGTCGCCCACCTAATCCAACTGGCTTATTTTGGAATTTTTCATGTCAATACATCTTTATGTACTTCTAGGGTTGTTTTGGGGCCCTAAACAATGATTTTTTGGCTTGTCACAGTCAAACTGTAGATGGAGTTAGATTTTGATGACATAATGTGTATTTGTCTAAAATACCTTTCCAATGGGCTATCACGTGCCTAAAATGGAGGTCATAAGAAAAAGTTACGACCCCATAAAGCTGAGGTACCAACTTACCCATTGGGGCCCACATAACTTTTGGCGTTTCATATCCTAGGGTTAGGTTTTTGGATGTCTGGGGTTTTGGCATTCATGCGTAATGTTAAAAAGGCCTTTGGAGCCTCATTGTAATCATTCTGCTTAGATGGATGCACGTAGCAACCACATCTCTTCTCAGAGATAGATACCACCATTCAAGTTGTTTTTAGTTCTACAGTTTTACAGTTTCAACCTATTTTATTTATTCAATAGAAGTTATTGTTCACTGGATATATGTTGTTGTTCTTTGTATCTTTGTGTTATTGTATTCAGTCTGTTATTCACTTCGCTCCGCTCATAAATCCAGATCAACTTGTTGTTCATCCCCAAAACTTGATTGTCCAAAACTCATGTAACTTCCCATATGAATTTCCTCTCTTTGGCTTACTTCCTTGATTCACACACTTCCCCAAGTTGATTTTACTCAACCCCCATGCTCTCAATAACTATGGGATGTGACTTCTCACACCCACCCTCTTACATGCATTCAATGATTGGCTTTGTGAACACTCAATCATAAACTAGAGCTTAATACATATTGATAATAAAATTGAAGAGTGTGGGTGAAATTAATAGACATGGGTAATTCCTCCTTGGACCCCTCTATTAGGCATTCTCCTAGACCCTCCCCTCTCTTGTGGATTAATTCATCCCCCATCTCTATCCATGCCCCCTTGACAGTTGGCATCACATTTTATTATTAAATTTTAGAAATACATTTTGCATATACATCGATTCGTCGTAACCACACATTATATCTACATAAACATTAATTAAACTCGGGATTATAGTGGGGATGTTACATGACCTCCTTTTTTCCCAAAACCAAAAGTACACATATTTGCACTTGTTCTCTTGAAGCCAAAATAAGTTCCCAGCTTCCATTGATTCTGTTTTCAATACTACAATTTCAATTTAGCTTATGAAGAAAATCAAGTCTAATGTATTTATGCAAATCGACTTATTCCAAGTTGCTATTATCATAAACAAAAGTAGGATATGTGTTTTGTTTCATTTTATGGTCATTACCTCATCACCTTTGTTTAACATGTATTTACAAACATCTAGGAATTAGTACAAAGAAGACATGTTGCTAAAATCGCACCATCATGTACACATAGGAGGATGATGACTAATCATTTTAGTGTTATACCTGTACTACTTGTTTTCTTTAGAAAATCCTTTGTAAAATTTTTGGTGTATTTTCATGTCATATTCTGAAACGATCCCTCTTCATATATTTGCTAAGCCCTTTAGCATGCATCTTTTGACTATGTATAGATTCTTTTTAGTTATATTGTTGGTTAAATATGCAGGATTATAGTTGATAAACGTTTCTTCCGTTTCTTCAAATTTTGAGGTTAGAGCTGGATATACACACTCTGCGTTTATTAATGCAATTCATTTTAACACTTAGTGAAATGAAAAACTTGTATTTCTTCATCTTACCACCGTGTTTTACAATTTTGTATATTATTATCAATTTCCTTAGTGCTATTGTTCTAGTTGTTTTGTTACAAAGTCTACTTTATTATAATGGGTTGATCTTTCCATATACGACTCTATCATAGGAACATGCACGGATTTTTCATTGTGTGTCGAATTTGTGGGATTTTTTTAATTAGTTGAGGCTTGGATTTTCGCTAGATATTGGACTCGTTATCATGGGAAGGGATCCTGTAGTGGATATATACATTACGGCATGAATGCACTGGCATTCACATTAATGCAAATCTATTATCTTACCTTGTAAGAGGCTAGGGATATATTTAAATTGACCTGTTAATGGTTAGAAAAGGTTTGTATCAAGTTTATACAACAAATTTATCTAAATTGTTTATTCCTTTGCCCTAAATTATGTGGTTAATTTACACGTAATTAACTTTATTTTCTTTACAATTGATCAAGGTTAAAGACTTAGAAACCTTAAGTAAAATTGTACCTTTCATCCATAAATTATTTTAAATTATTAAACTTTATTTCCATATAATAATATCACTTAATTCAATAACTCATTAAATTATTAAATTTTATTTCCATATAATAATATCACTTAATTCAATAACTCATTATTAGAAGTTTTTTCCTAATTCTATAAAAAAAAAATATTCAAACGTTTAATTAGGTTAAACTTAAACACATTGTTTTCGCCCATTGTACTCGGGCTACGGTAACTATGTACAGTCAACGTACGAAAAAGTTAAGGAAGTTAGACACCCACGAACTTTAATCCGCTTCCACGTATCAACAGACTCGTCGAAATTTAATGTAATGAAATACGACAGTTATTCCAAAAGTGAGAAGCATTGAAGATCGAAAGAAAATATACTAGCACAGCCACGAAATTCATGGCTGGTGAATGCCGAAAAGTTTCAACAAATTAAACAGAATGCACAATTCTGCGGGTCAGATCTCAAATCAAACGAAATTCGAATGAGAAGAAACGTTTGGGTTTTCCGTTGGCGAAGAAATCGTCGGATTTGAAATGCTGGAGTTGAATTTCAATGCAATTTCACGATTCTGAGCCCAAGCTTTGCAGGCGATCCGCCATATACGAAGAGCCACCGTGACTCGAACCCCTGTTCATCGCCGCTGTTTATCACTGTCCATCACTTTATTGGGTTAATGGGAACCCTACCTCAAACTGGTGGCTGATGAGTTTCGGTTGGCCCAGAAAACAAAACGTTGTTATAAAAAACGATTCTGTAATAAAATTTTAATTTTTGTTAATAACTCAGATGTGGCAATCAGCTAGTCACCATAGTAAATTTTAAATCTGATGAAGTAAAAGTAAAAAAATAAACATGTAAACGGATATCTTTATAATAGTGAGGTAGTTAGTGGTTGAAATTACAACCATTGATTTATTGGGACTACTAAGAATATTCCATCAATATTCAATCTTGTCCATACAAAACTGATTAAGCACTAAAAACCTATTAAATATGCCCATTGTAAATAGGTATATACCTTTTCTACGTAATTATGGGCTTTGAAGTACAATGCATTCATTTGAGTTAGAATAGCGTGTGCGAAACATTGGAGAAGATAATCACTATGGAGATTTAGCTCGGGATGATTAAAATTCTTCTTCGATTTATAATAAATGTATTCGTTCGGAGTGGGGAAGGTAAAAAGTTGGAGAGAAGATTGAACTTCTGGAGACCAACGGATTCGTTTAGCTTCGAGTCTTATTCGTATTTTACGATGCGTGACTTTGAAGTAAACAATATATGGTGGCCTTACTATATAGTGCTCTGCCACTCTAACCACGTTGTCTCGCGGGCAATGCTCATTCGGAAATTTTGCCTGCTATCAGTCTTCGCTTTTGTAAATTCAGAACATAGCAATTTTGATGTATATTGAAACTGTTGAATTATGCAATTGGACGAGAGGCACTTCATAATGTCTGATTTGTTTTGTTGTAAATTTGCTGCTGAATACATGGATAAATCTGGCTGTGTATACTTCTTCTGTTAACTCTCAACTACGCCATTAAACTTATCCTGCAAATGATTTTGTTGCTGTTTGAATTCGATGCTTGACTCTCGATTTAGTCCTTTTAAAAATATAATGAAAATAGTTTTTGAGATTCGGTTTTTAAGTTAAAATTGTTTTTTAGAAAATAGTTTTTGAGATTCGGTTTTTAAGTTAAAATTGTTTTTTAGTCATGAAGATTTAAATTGATTTTAAATAATTAAAAATTTAATTATCTAAGATTTAGATACATTTAATAACCACAAGCCTCTATTTTCTTATAAATTACCATAAAATTATTTTAAGTAATATGATTTTCTTTAAATAATATTGATAAGTCAATCCATATTTATAAATATCGACTAATAATAATAATTATTTAATCACTAATTAAAAAAAATTATAATAAATTTTACTACTTGCATATTCCTTTTTAAACCATTCACTTGCATATTCCCTTTTTAAACCATTCACTTCTCTTAAAGAATACTTGTTTAAAGAAATATTATGTTAAAGAAAAAGCATGTTTTTGTTCTACGATCTATGCATGTGGCTTTTAAGCTTTAGCATCTCGTTTTCTCCTTATTCTCTAGTTTTTTATAATTTAGAATTAATTTATGATATGGCCACTTATGTAAATAAGTGTTTATTATGATTTAGCTTTAGCATCTCGTTTTCTCTTTATTCTCTAGTTTTTTATAATTTAGAATTAATTTATGATATGGCCACTTATGTAAATAAGTGTTTATTATGATTTTTTTTTTTTGGAACTTATGGGTTCACTGGTTTAGGTTTAAACACAATCTATTTAAACTGATTTTTGGTAATTTATAAAATTTTTATTTTAATATAAAAATTTAAAAATATTATATATTAAATTTATGAATATAAATTTAAAATTTTGTTATTTTCATAAAAAGATGGTGTTATATTTTCTGATATGTTGGTCAGTTAAAAAAAAAAATTCCAATTTTTTAAAGTAATTTTATTTAAAAAAATTCTGAGTATTTTTCCATAATCTATAAATGGTAAATAAGATAAACAGTGAGTCTTGTTAATAAAGCCTAACCCAAAGAGAATTAAGAGAATTTAACCAGTAACCTCCAACCATTTGATTAATGACAAAGTAAATTAACCCTAAAACTAATCTTTACAAAATTTTATTTTAACATATATAATTTGTTTTTTATTTATATTAATATTTAAAAAATATTATATTTTTAATTTATTAATATATTAAAATTTTAGTTTTTTTAACATTTTAATTTAACATATTACTAAAAAAAATATTTTGTTTTATTTTATGAATATAAACACACATATTATTATATATTAAATTTATTAATATAATAAATTTAAGATTTTGATATTTAACATAAAAATTTTAAAATATAATATTTTATAAAATTATATAATGATTCTAAAGAATCCAAAGAAATTGCTATTTGGTAATCAATGTTATGTAAAACTAATAATAAAAGTCCCTTCAAAGTGTATTACTTTATATGTAGAATACATTAGCTTAGATTCATTTTAATCCTAAATCTATTAAGTATTCACAGCCATCAACATTTTTTAGACTACAAAACTTGAGGAAAGGTTTGTATATGGAGAGATTTGATGTGATATCCTCTAATTATTGAAAAATAAATATTTTTAAAGTTGTTATTCAAAAATAAATTTCCATTTATGGAAATTCCAATTTAAATTTGTGGAAGCATGTAATTATTATTTTTATAAATGTGATTTGTGGAAGCATGTAATTATTATTATTTCCATGAGTGAGGAAGAGGTTTGAGTTAACTCAGAGCTGATTTTTACAAGTGTTAGAAGTTGAATTCTCCCACTAGTAGCCCCTAAAAAACATGGATTTGTGAATTTCCCAAGGAGGGAAAAGGAATGGAAAGACCAAGCATGAGATAAATACAACATATGTGGGAGGCATGACGTTGCTAAGTATGTTGGGGGGGAGAATTGTTTTGTTGTTATGAGCACATCTGGTGTTAGACAAACATTTTTTTTCTGAACTGTTCAAGGTGATAGTGGCTAAGGAGTGATACTCAGTTTTCCCTTATGGAGTCATGGTCATGCTAGGGGGTGATCATGACAAGCAATTGTGATTGTTATGTTTCTACGACTGGGAGGAATAATGTTGTTCCATTTGTTTTCCCAGCATCCCTGTTCAGATATGTATCTCAACTATGTACTTTCATTTTCAGTGTTATAGGGTTGATGTTGTATGGTTGGTGTTATATGGTTAATGTTTTATATTTATTTATATAAATAAAAATCTATGTAAGTGGGCCTCATAAAGATAGCGAACGCGTTTAAAGGAGTTAAACCCATCAACGTTTTCCTCGCATAACCGACAAGATCCCTTACCATAAGGTAACTACACATAAGCGATATGTTTTTACATATTGATAGGGATAAAAACAATGCCAAGGATTACAATCCATAAAAGAGAAGAAATAGAGAAATAAAAAAAACGATTTGACGGGTAGTCTGGGACACTCGCTATCAAAGGGATTAAGATTGAACCTCACTGTAGTTAATAAGAAATGGTCAATGAAGAGATTCAAGAACAAAAACTGAATGCTTACATGACCTCTTTCCATTTACAAAACCCCTTGTTCGATGGCTCACAAAGTCGTTATTACTTTTTGTCCAAAATGAAGCCGGGAGTTGTAAAAACGTATTTTGGGTAGTCTTGTACAAACGAGCATTACTATTACACATAATGTATTTTTATCCATGGTTTTCATACTTGGAAAAGAACTCAGAAATATACGGAGCATAGTACCAGAATGTAGTGTAAAAACCCAACAAGGAAATTCTTAAACACCCAAAAAATCTTCAAACAAATTGCATAGCGCACATAACTCTTACCTATTCATACGAAACCCCGTCGGTGCATTGTTGCCTCCATCCACACCCAGGGTCAAGTGCAATTAGAGAAGCACGGTCACGAGCAACACTGTGAGGAAACTATTGCAAAATGAGACCAAATGGTCGACTACGAGGAGATTAACGGTGTTTCGAGCCCTTCGTCGATGGGTAAGAGTGACAGAGTACACCCTCTCCCCACTGCCATGTGAAAGCGGTGAAGTGGAGAACCCACATTGGGTAGTTTCCTCGGGGGTCAAAACTCGGGGTACTAGGTAGGTGCTACTTCATTAAAAACATGCTATTACCTTAAATGCCGATAGGCCTTAACGTCTGAGGTGCAAAAGTGACTTGGCTTCCACCTTAATTACATTAAAGAGCCACTTTAACCCTATTATCATGTGTGTGTAACTCAATTCGGATAAACAGAGAGGTTAGCATATGTTTATAGATTGAATCACAATTGTTTAGTGTGTTTATTGTATGCCTCATGTTTGTAGTATAGTTTTGTTACAATAATAAGGTTACTATAGGCATGATTTTAATCCTAGCGCATTTATACCACGAACTTTGGTAATCTCGTTTAAGTAGGTCTCTATGTGTTAGAGTTTAATTACAAATTTATGGGGAGAACCTCTATTCTTATAATAAAAAATATTTAAACTATATGAGAATATGTCGTTAAGGTTAGGAATTATTTCTCCTAGCTCATACCAACACAAATGATGTATTAACTTTATTGTATTATAGGATAGTGTAATAGCTTATATTGATACAAGTTATGAACTAATCCTTCAAACACTATGGAATAGTGTAATAGAATATAACAGTAAGTTATGATTTGGCTATGATTTGGGTTTTCAATTCCTTCTAGTTTAGGATGGAAAGTAGTATTGGAGGAAAACTTATATGCTTCAAAGAGTAGTATAATTTTTAATAAGGAGATATTTTCACGGGTCGATTAATAACTCCTTTTATAAATAGTTTTATTTGACAATAAACTATAATTTTTCCGTCAATTTTTTTTTTTATTTAACAAAATTTGAGGTACATTACATTTGATCTCTCAATGTTTAATAAATTGATCTCTCAATGTTTAATAAATTTGGGGTTAAGATAAATATAAACCGGTTTATATTTTAGTATAAAAGAAAATCTCTTTATAAAATATATATGTGAATTTTTATTTTATTTTTTTTATAAATTTATGTTTTGAAATAAATTTTGAATTTATAAACAATCAAATGATAATTTCAAATTGCAACTTTTCCTAAATTTTTATGATTGTATTAAATTTAAATTTATTTGAATTGTAATTTATTTATTTTTTTAATGTAACTTTTAGATAGTGTAAAGTGACAACAATTTTTTTTTTAATGTAAAATTTATACAGTGTAACGTGACAACATTTTTTTAATGTAAAGTTTATATAGTGTAAGGTTAGTGTAAAGTGACAACAATTTTTTTTTTTAATGTAAAATTTATACAGTGTAATGTGACAACATTTTTTTTTAATGTAAAGTTTATATAGTGTAAGGTGAAAACATTTTTTTAATGTATGCAATCATGATTTTTTTTTTCAATTCTTAATCATTAAAAATTTATTTGATTTTTTTTTATATATTTATATTAAAATTTCAATTTTAAAAATAACATCAACATTATAATCATATCAATAATTTATCAATAATTTATTTAAGTAATTTCTTACTCCTTTTAAGGTGTAATACATCAATTATTTTCTCAATAAAAGTTAATCATCATAATTAAATAATAATAATCATATATTAAAAGATTTTTTTTAATAATATTAAGATTTCTATAAAATACAACAATATCAACAATAAAACTATGTTAAAGACAAAAGAATAGAAATCATGTTTTGTATGCATTGAATGACTAGAGAGAGATGACTAACTCCATGCATTAAATTTTTTTATTAAAGAGAGTCACACATAAATATACATACATAAATGATCTTTGGTTTCATCTTCTTAAGGATGGTTCTTCCTATTTATCTATGACTCTATGACTCTTCATTTTCCTCAAATAAATATTTATAATAATTTACAATACCATAATCCCGAGGATTAGGTATCTAACATTCCCCACTTAATTCGAAGGGACGTTTATAATACCAAGTATCTTTTTGAACTTTTTAAACTTTTTTCTTCCAAGCACTTCAATGAAGATGTATGTGATTTGCTCACTTGAGGAACAATGTATCAATGGAATCATCTTTGCCTCTACATGATGTTGAATCAAATGGTACTTCATGTTGGAATGATTTTTTCGATCATAGAATCTAGGATCATTGGCCAACTTGATTGCAAAAGTGATGTCAACAAAAATTGGAGTAGCATTCCCTTTTTTATCCTGCAAATCCTATACTATCTTCCTAAGCCACGCAATCTCCTTTGTTACCTCTACAACAACCACACATTATACCTCTCTAGTGGAATCTTCTAGAACATAATGTTTGTGTGATCTCCATGAGATAATTGCTAATCCAAGACTTTTGAGGTATGTTGAAGTAGACACTTCATTTTCCTTATCCCCATCAAAGTTTGAATCTATATGTCCAACTATTTTGAAGTCCTCCACCTTAGTGTATTTGAGCCCAAAGTCTTGAGTTCCCTTCAAGTATCTTAGAACTCTATTTTTAATGCCCCAATGTTTGTCATAAGTTTATTGCATGAACCTAGAAAGGATTCCAACTGCAAATGAAATACATGGTCTGGTAGTAGTAAAGTAGATAAGACTCCCATGAAGCTATCTATATTTAGTCACATATTCAAATTCATTCCCTTATTTTGATGTTAGCTTCATATTTTTCTGCATTGGAATGGCGAAAGAATTACAATCCGTCATGCCAAATTTATTCAACAACTCTCTAATGTACTTCTTTTGGGAGATGAATACATACTTTGGATTCTGAGTTATTTCAATACTCAAGTAGTAGTGAAAATGTCCCATCTCTGTCATCTCAAAAACCATTTTTCAATTTTTTTTTGTGGAAGCAATATAATTCTTATTGTTACCTATTATCAAGAGATCATCTACATACACCATGGGATATACGAAAATTTTGCCAACTTCTTGACAAACAAGACTATTACATCATCAAGATTAAAGTGTTTGAAATTAATATTGAAAAGATGCACAGTTAGCTTTTCATACCATAGGCGAGGCGCTTTCTTTAGACCATACAGAGACTTCAAGAGCTTGCATACCTTATATTCATGACCCTTCATAACAAATCCTTCTAGTTGAGACATGTAGGCATTTTCTTTCAATTCTCCAATCAAGAAGGTTGTATTCACATCCATGTGATGAATCATCCATCTATTTTATGCTGCCAAAGCCAACAATGCATGAATGATATCCTTTTTTGATGTGGGGGGAAAAGTTTTCTCATAGTCTATGTATTATTTCTATGCATATCCTTCCACCACAAGCCTCACTTTATGAATGTTAAGGAAGTCATATGATTTGTACTTATTCTTATAGACCCACATTCAATGAATTGGTTTTGTTCCAAATGGAGGATCCACCAACTTCCATGTCCCATTCTTGATGAGAGCATCATACTCCTTCTACATGGTGTTTTTCCACTCATCATGAGAAGAAAATTATTCAAATTCAGTTGGTTTAATGTTAGTAGATAGATTCAATTCACATTCAAATAAAACATACATGCCATTTACATCCCCTAGATTTGAATTATCTATATCACATCCATCATCTTGTTTTGTGAGCTTGTAGTTCCTATTTTTTCAAACTCATCAGGCAGAACACTTTCAAGTGTCTTTATGAGCCACTTTGGACCTTTCTATGATGGTCTAGGTTGCTCCATTGATCGATATGGTGTTTCATTCCCATCAAGCTTCAATGTTTCAATCCTCTCAATCACATCATCCAATTGAAATTCTTGTTATGATGAAGTGGATAGATCTTCTACATGAGGGGGAGACTAAACTTCAAAAGGATATTTCATAGATTGATATAATATAGAGATCCCCCCTTCAAGATGTGGAATCTCATCATAAACCTCATGATATGTCTTTACATGCGTGAATTTATCCAAATGATCAAGTTGTTACTCAACAATCTTGTCATTCTTAGTGGATTCAAGAAAATACACATCTCTGGAAAGAATGCACTTTTTGTTTACCTCATCATAAATATGATATGCCTTGGTGATATTTGATTACTCCAAGAAGATGCGCTTTCAACTCCTTGCACTGAGTTTGTTTCTTTGCTCCTTCAGAATTAAGGTATAACAGGTGGAACCAAAAACCTTGAGTTGCCTTACTGAAGGAATGTGATTATACCGCATTTCATAAGGATTCTTATTCCCAAGAGCATGATATGGACTCATGTTTTCACATATATTTAACATAGAACTACATCAACGCAAAACATCAACTTTACAATCTTGAAAAATATCATTAAATGTACCATGTTAAAGAGTGTCTTGTTCATTTTTTTATGTCAAATGATTCCACTATGGATTATATGGAATCCTTGTTTGATGTTTGATTCCATGTTTATTAAGATACTTTTCAAATTCATTAAAAGTATATTCCCCTCCATTATCAGTATGAATAATGCTAATACTAGATGGTGTGTGCTTCATTTTCAATACATATATGAAATTTTTAAATGTTTCAAATGCTTGAGACTTATGTTTCAACAAATAAAACCAACACATCTTAGTATATTCATCAATAAAATTGTCATTCCAGGAATAGCAGAAAACTTAACTCCACACACTTGTATTCTTCATTAACATGAAAGGTTAATAAATACAATACAAATGACTATTGGTCATCCCCAATGGATGACTCTTCCTATCACCTATGACTCTTCATATTTACTATATTGTTACAAGTAACATAATCACAAGGATTACATGTCCAAAATCCACCTTCTTTAATCCAAAGGGGTGTGTGTGAATCCAAGCATCATTATGAACTTTTCAAACTTTTCTTTTCCAAGAGCTTTTGTGAAGATGTTCACAATTTTTTCATTTGTGGAACAACGTCTCAAGTGAATAGTCTTAGCCTTTACATGATATCGAATCAGGTGATATTTTGTATTGATGTGATTAGTTCGATCATGGAATCTTGGATTCTTGGCTGACTTGATTGCAAAATTATTGTCAACTAGAGGAGGAGTATAATTCGCTTATTTCTCCTGCAAATCTTCAAGTATTCTCCTTAGCCACACAATATCCTTCGTTACTTCTCCGACTGCCGCATATTTTTCCTCTATTGTGAAATCTACTGGAACTAATTGTTTGCATTATCTACAGGAGATAGTTATTGATCCAAGACTCATGCAACAACGTGCAGTTGACACTCCATTTTCCTTATCCCCAAAAAATTATGAATTAGAATATCCAATTAGGTTGAAGTCATCCACCTTAGAGTACTTGAGTCGAAAATATTGAGTTCCTTTCAAGTATTTTAGAACTTGTTTTCCAACGAACCAATTGATATGGATTTATGAGCAGAACAAAGTGAATAACAAACTGAATACAATAACACAAAGATATGGAGAACGACAACATATATCTAGTGAACAATAACTTCTACTGAATAAATAAAATAGGTTGAAACTGTAAAGCTGCAGAAGTGAAAACAACTTGCTCGAATGGTGGTAGCTATCTCTGAGAAGAGATGTGGCTACTACGCG
>ML790461.1:110936-125039 GCA_009831015.1 Picea engelmannii | reverse complement strand
GAGTTGAGGGTATGAGAACCCTAGCTTGGATATTATTGTAACAGAGCGCTGCTCGACTGGAGGTTTCCCCCTCGAAGAGGCCTGTGAACATTGCTATCTGATTCAAGTGCTATTTATGTTGCTATTTCATCTATCTTTCTGTGTATTGTGAATATTATGCTGGATATTTTACTATTATTCTGTCATTTCTAGCATTTCATTTCTGTTCTGCATATTTTATATATCTGGTATCTTGCAGCTGCTGTCCACACCTCTCCCTCAATCTCTCTGGAACACGTGTGTGCCCCCTTTACTCCATATGTGAGTCTGGTCGACAAGCTATCGTCAGCCTACATCATCAACCATCATGTCAGAACATGTCAACAACATATCATCAAATCAATAAATAACATGGTAAATAAATCAACTCAATATCACACTCCCTGACTCAATCTGGAGTCCAAGGGTTCCGTCGATGCCTCTGCATCCTCCAGGTCAAAAACCCTGCACACTCAAATAAACTGAGTCAATAGCACCTGTATACAACAATAGTAAAACATCTTGTCATCAATCATAACGCATCATCATCAAGGATAAGTGTTTTATCATCATAAAAATCCAGATCACTTGCGAGCAAGTGTCCTCAAAAAATAAGTTTTGTAAGTGCACCAGAGCGGGATGTTACAATCTAACAATTTCTTAACATTTAGACTACGACAAAAATAATGCTCACAAGTAAGACTAAATATGGAGAGCTCTTAAAGAATATTCTTATTTAATTCCAAAATCACTTTCATTTGGAAAAGGAAAGTGCCACATGAGTTTAAAATTAGGTTGCCAAATTGATAAGTGGTGTAGCCAATGAAGGCAATAAAATAACACAAGGGATAAAGAGGAGAGATATCGATGCCATTAAGTTTCCCCTATGGATCGATGTTTCAGATCTTGTCCTGCCGAGAAGAATCCTTCTCAGGCAAACCCGACCCCTTAGAAGTCAGCTCTATGACAAGATTTAGAGTTACTTCAAGTGGGTTACTCACCTCCACCCTACGGAATAAGGTAGATGCCATTGTCTTGTCCTTCGTTTGTAGTTTTACCATTTGAATTTATACTTTGTTTTCTCCAGGAGCTCAATTTGGTCATGAAACTAAATAATAACGATTATTCCTTGCAATGGGTATTTTGTCTAAATAGTTTTGAAACATTTGTTTCGTCGTAACCAGTTGTGGGACCGTTGATTTTATATATTTAAGGCAAAGATGTATAAGGTGTGGAGCACATATGTTTTGATTGCTTGGTTAACTACAGATGGTGTCTCAATTCAATGGGCTAATGAGGGTGTCATTTTCTCCTAAATTGGTGGCTCTTCCATCACTTGGGTCTTTTAAGAGTGTTTTCCCAATCGTTTGGGTAGTATAATTTATTTTCCTTCACATAAATATTATGTTACATTGTTTTCCCAGTTGTTTGGGTAGAATAGTAAAAAGGTGTTGATTATGAGGAGAATTTCTGCCCCACAAAAAATGGGATACTATTTGTACTCTAGTTTTCATGGTAGCACATAATGGATGGAAAATCCATCAAATGGATGTGAAGATTGAAGATTTCTTTCTTGAATGGAGACTTGAAAGAGAATGTTTTCATGTCTCAGCTAGAAGGATTTTTTGTGAAGGGAAAAGAACATAAGGTATGCAAGATCAATGAATCCTTATATGGCCTGAAACAAGCACCATGAGAATGGTATGAAAAGTTAATTGAGCATCTTCTGAAATTGAATTTCAAGCATTTCAATCTTGACGATGCAACTTATTTTGTCAATAAAGTTGGAAAAATTGTTGTACATCTTGTAGTATATGTTGATGATTTGTTGATAATAGGAAACAATGAAAGATACATTGCATCTATAAATAAAGAGTTGAATAAAGGATTCAAGATGAAATATTTGGGACATCTTCACTACTATTTAGGCATTGAGGTAATTCAAAATCCAAGGTACATATTCATCTCCTAGAAGAATTACATTGGATAATTTTTGAACAAGTTTGGCATGGCTTAATGAAACCCTGGTTCTACTCCAATGGAACATAATTTGAAACTCACCTAAAAACAAGGGAATGAATTTGAGGATGCATCCAAGTATAGACAACTTATGGGAAGTCTTATCTATCTTACTACCACAAACACAAACATTTCATTTTTTGTTGTGATTCTTTCCAGGTTCGTGCAAAATAATTGTGAAGAACATTGGTGATCGAGGTGGATATTGGTGGCCACCCGCCTATTCCGACTGTCTCCTCTTGAAAATTTTGAGTTCAACATGTTTCTCTGTAATGTTGACATTTATTTTTAACTGTGCATTTTTCTCTTTCGGGGCTATCCTGAAGCCCCACACAACATCCAGGTGGATATTGGTGGCCTCCCACCTATTCCAACTAGCTTATTTTGGAAGTTTTCATGTTGGTACATCT
This sequence comes from Picea engelmannii, assembly GCA_009831015.1. NCBI lineage: Eukaryota > Viridiplantae > Streptophyta > Pinopsida > Pinales > Pinaceae > Picea > Picea engelmannii. The sequence goes on along the minus strand of ML790461.1, from coordinate 122,592 downwards.
TTTTGTACTTCCAGGGTCGTTTTAGGTCCCTAAATAGTGTTTTTTGTCTTGTCACAATCAAACTATAGAAAAATTTAGAGTTTGACAACATATCACGTAGTTATCGGAAATACCTTTCCAACGGGCTATCACATGCCTAAGATGGAGGTCGTATGCAAAAGTTACAACCCTCGGAAATTGAGGTACCAACTTACCCATCGGGGCCCACATAACTTTTGAAATATCATCTCCTAGGGTTAAGTTTTTGGATGTGTATGGTTTCGACATTCATGAGTAATGTTAAAAAGACCTCTGGAGCCTCATTGTAACTATTCTTCTCAGACAAATGCGCGTAGTAGCCACATCTCTTCTCAGAGATAGCTACCACCATTCGAGCAAGTTGTTTTCACTTCTGCAGCTTTACAGTTTCAACCTATTTTATTTATTCAGTAGAAGTTATTGTTCACTAGATATATGTTGTCGTTCTCCATATCTTTGTGTTATTGTATTCAGTTTGTTATTCACTTTGTTCTGCTCATAAATCCATATCAATTGGTTCGTTGGAAAACAAGTTCTAAAATACTTGAAAGGAACTCAATATTTTCGACTCAAGTACTCTAAGGTGGATGACTTCAACCTAATTGGATATTCTAATTCATAATTTTTTGGGGATAAGGAAAATGGAGTGTCAACTGCACGTTGTTGCATGAGTCTTGGATCAATAACTATCTCCTGTAGATAATGCAAACAATTAGTTCCAGTAGATTTCACAATAGAGGAAAAATATGCGGCAGTCGGAGAAGTAACGAAGGATATTGTGTGGCTAAGGAGAATACTTGAAGATTTGCAGGAGAAATAAGCGAATTATACTCCTCCTCTAGTTGACAATAATTTTGCAATCAAGTCAGCCAAGAATCCAAGATTCCATGATCGAACTAATCACATCAATACAAAATATCACCTGATTCGATATCATGTAAAGGCTAAGACTATTCACTTGAGACGTTGTTCCACAAATGAAAAAATTGTGAACATCTTCACAAAAGCTCTTGGAAAAGAAAAGTTTGAAAAGTTCATAATGATGCTTGGATTCACACACACCCCTTTGGATTAAAGAAGGTGGATTTTGGACATGTAATCCTTGTGATTATGTTACTTGTAACAATATAGTAAATATGAAGAGTCATAGGTGATAGGAAGAGTCATCCATTGGGGATGACCAATAGTCATTTGTATTGTATTTATTAACCTTTCATGTTAATGAAGAATACAAGTGTGTGGAGTTAAGTTTTCTGCTATTCCTGGAATGACAATTTTATTGATGAATATACTAAGATGTGTTGGTTTTATTTGTTGAAACATAAGTCTCAAGCATTTGAAACATTTAAAAATTTCATATATGTATTGAAAATGAAGCACACACCATCTAGTATTAGCATTATTCATACTGATAATGGAGGGGAATATACTTTTAATGAATTTGAAAAGTATCTTAATAAACATGGAATCAAACATCAAACAAGGATTCCATATAATCCATAGTGGAATCATTTGACATAAAAAAATGAACAAGACACTCTTTAACATGGTACATTTAATGATATTTTTCAAGATTGTAAAGTTGATGTTTTGCGTTGATGTAGTTCTATGTTAAATATATGTGAAAACATGAGTCCATATCATGCTCTTGGGAATAAGAATCCTTATGAAATGCGGTATAATCACATTCCTTCAGTAAGGCAACTCAAGGTTTTTGGTTCCACCTGTTATACCTTAATTCTGAAGGAGCAAAGAAACAAACTCAGTGCAAGGAGTTGAAAGCGCATCTTCTTGGAGTAATCAAATATCACCAAGGCATATCATATTTATGATGAGGTAAACAAAAAGTGCATTCTTTCCAGAGATGTGTATTTTCTTGAATCCACTAAGAATGACAAGATTGTTGAGTAACAACTTGATCATTTGGATAAATTCACGCATGTAAAGACATATCATGAGGTTTATGATGAGATTCCACATCTTGAAGGGGGGATCTCTATATTATATCAATCTATGAAATATCCTTTTGAAGTTTAGTCTCCCCCTCATGTAGAAGATCTATCCACTTCATCATAACAAGAATTTCAATTGGATGATGTGATTGAGAGGATTGAAACATTGAAGCTTGATGGGAATGAAACACCATATCGATCAATGGAGCAACCTAGACCATCATAGAAAGGTCCAAAGTGGCTCATAAAGACACTTGAAAGTGTTCTGCCTGATGAGTTTGAAAAAATAGGAACTACAAGCTCACAAAACAAGATGATGGATGTGATATAGATAATTCAAATCTAGGGGATGTAAATGGCATGTATGTTTTATTTGAATGTGAATTGAATCTATCTACTAACATTAAACCAACTGAATTTGAATAATTTTCTTCTCATGATGAGTGGAAAAACACCATGTAGAAGGAGTATGATGCTCTCATCAAGAATGGGACATGGAAGTTGGTGGATCCTCCATTTGGAACAAAACCAATTCATTGAATGTGGGTCTATAAGAATAAGTACAAATCATATGACTTCCTTAACATTCATAAAGTGAGGCTTGTGGTGGAAGGATATGCATAGAAATAATACATAGACTATGAGAAAACTTTTCCCCCCACATCAAAAAAGGATATCATTCATGCATTGTTGGCTTTGGCAGCATAAAATAGATGGATGATTCATCACATGGATGTGAATACAACCTTCTTGATTGGAGAATTGAAAGAAAATGCCTACATGTCTCAACTAGAAGGATTTGTTATGAAGGGTCATGAATATAAGGTATGCAAGCTCTTGAAGTCTCTGTATGGTCTAAAGAAAGCGCCTCGCCTATGGTATGAAAAGCTAACTGTGCATCTTTTCAATATTAATTTCAAACACTTTAATCTTGATGATGTAATAGTCTTGTTTGTCAAGAAGTTGGCAAAATTTTCGTATATCCCATGGTGTATGTAGATGATCTCTTGATAATAGGTAACAATAAGAATTATATTGCTTCCACAAAAAAAAATTGAAAAATGGTTTTTGAGATGACAGAGATGGGACATTTTCACTACTACTTGAGTATTGAAATAACTCAGAATCCAAAGTATGTATTCATCTCCCAAAAGAAGTACATTAGAGAGTTGTTGAATAAATTTGGCATGACGGATTGTAATTCTTTCGCCATTCCAATGCAGAAAAATATGAAGCTAACATCAAAATAAGGGAATGAATTTGAATATGTGACTAAATATAGATAGCTTCATGGGAGTCTTATCTACTTTACTACTACCAGACCATGTATTTCATTTGCAGTTGGAATCCTTTCTAGGTTCATGCAATAAACTTATGACAAACATTGGGGCATTAAAAATAGAGTTCTAAGATACTTGAAGGGAACTCAAGACTTTGGGCTCAAATACACTAAGGTGGAGGACTTCAAAATAGTTGGACATATAGATTCAAACTTTGATGGGGATAAGGAAAATGAAGTGTCTACTTCAACATACCTCAAAAGTCTTGGATTAGCAATTATCTCATGGAGATCACACAAACATTATGTTCTAGAAGATTCCACTAGAGAGGTATAATGTGTGGTTGTTGTAGAGGTAACAAAGGAGATTGCGTGGCTTAGGAAGATAGTATAGGATTTGCAGGATAAAAAAGGGAATGCTACTCCAATTTTTGTTGACATCACTTTTGCAATCAAGTTGGCCAATGATCCTAGATTCTATGATCGAAAAAATCATTCCAACATGAAGTACCATTTGATTCAACATCATGTAGAGGCAAAGATGATTCCATTGATACATTGTTCCTCAAGTGAGCAAATCACATACATCTTCATTGAAGTGCTTGGAAGAAAAAAGTTTAAAAAGTTCAAAAAGATACTTGGTATTATAAACGTCCCTTCGAATTAAGTGGGGAATGTTAGATACCTAATCCTCGGGATTATGGTATTGTAAATTATTATAAATATTTATTTGAGGAAAATGAAGAGTCATAGAGTCATAGATAAATAGGAAGAACCATCCTTAAGAAGATGAAACCAAAGATCATTTATGTATGTATATTTATGTGTGACTCTCTTTAATAAAAAAATTTAATGCATGGAGTTAGTCATCTCTCTCTAGTCATTCAATGCATACAAAACATGATTTCTATTCTTTTGTCTTTAACATAGTTTTATTGTTGATATTGTTGTATTTTATAGAAATCTTAATATTATTAAAAAAAAAATCTTTTAATATATGATTATTATTATTTAATTGTGATGATTAACTTTCATTGAGAAAATAATTGATGTATTACACCTTAAAAAGAGTAAGAAATTACTTAAATAAATTATTGATATAATTATAATGTTGATGTTATTTTTAAAATTGAAATTTTAATATAAATATATATAAAAAAAAATCAAATAAATTTTTAATAATTAAGAATTGAAAAAAAAATCAAGATTACATACATTAAAAAAATGTTTTCCCCTTACATTATATAAACTTTACATTAAAAAAAATGTTGTCACATTACACTGTATAAATTTTACATTAAAAAAGAAATTGTTGTTACTTTACACTATCTAAAAGTTAGATTAAAAAAATAAATAAATTACAATTCAAATAAATTTAAATTTAATAATTCAAATAAAATTAAATTTAATATAAGCATAAAAATTTAGGAAAAGTTGCAATTTGAAATTATCATTTGATTGTTTATAAATTCAAAATTTATTTCAAAACATAAATTTATAAAAAAATAAAATAAAAAAATTCACATATATTTTATAAAAAGATTTTCTTTTATACTCAAATATAAACCGGTTTATATTCATCTTAACCCCAAATCTATTAAACATTGAAAGATTAAATGTAATGTACCTCAAATTTTTTTAAATAAAAAAAAAAAATTGATAGGGAAAACTATAATCTATTGTCAAATAAAACTATTCATGAGAGGAGTTATTAATCGACCCATGAAGATATCTCCTTATTAAAAATTATACTACTCTTTGAAGCATATAAGTTTTCCCCCGGTACTACTTTCCATCCTAAACTAGAAGGAATTGAAAACCCAAATCATAACTTACTGTTATATTCTATTACACTATTCCATAGTGTTTGAAGGATTAGTTCATAACTTGTATCAGTATAAGCTATTACACTATCCTATAATACAATAAAGTTAATACATCATTTGTGTTGGTATGAGCTAGGAGAAATAATTCCTAACCTTAACGACATATTCTCATATAGTTTAAATATTCTTGATTATAAGAATAGAGGTTCTCTCCATAAATTTGTAATTAAACTCTCACACATAGAGACCTACTTAAACGAGATTACCAAAGTTCGTGGTATAAATGCTCTAGGAATAAAATCATGCCTATAGTAACCTTATTATTGTAACAAAACTATACTACAAACATGAGGCATACAATAAACACACTAAACAATTGTGATTCAATCTATACATATATGCTAGCCTCTCTGTTTATCCGAATTGAGTTACACAGACATGATAATAGGGTTAAAGTGGTTCTTTAATGTAATTAAGGTGGAAGCCAAGTCACTTTTGCACCTCAGACGTTAAGGCCTGTCGACATTTAAGGTAATAGCACGTTTTTAATGAAGTAGCACCTACCTATTACCCCGGGTTTTGACCCTCGAGGAAACTACCCAATGTGGGTTCTCCACTTCACCGCTTTCACATGGCAGTGGGGTGGGGGTGTACTCTATCACTCTTACCCATGGACGAAGGGCTCGAGACACCATTAGTTTCCTCTTAGTTGACAATTTGGTCTCATTTTGCAATAGTTTCCTCACAGTGCTGCTCGTGACCGTGCTTCTCTAATTGCGCTCGACCCTGGGTGTGGATGGAGGAAACAATGCACCGATGGGGTTTCATATGAACAGGTAAGAGTTATGTGCGCTATGCAATTTGTTTGAAGATTTTTCAGGTGTTTAAGAATTTCCTTGTTGGGTTTTTACACTGCATTTTGGTACTATGCTCCGTATATTTCTGAGTTCTTTTCCAAGTATGAAAACCATGGATAAAAATACATTATGTGTAATAGTAATGCTCGTTTGTACAAGACTACCCAAAATACGTTTTTACAACTCCCGGCTTCATTCTAGACAAAAAGTAATAACGACTTTGTGAGCCATCGAACAAGAGGTTTTGTAAATGGAAAGAGGTCATGTAAGTATTCAGTTTTCGTTCTTGAATCTCTTCATTGACCGTTTCTTCTTAACTACAATGAGGTTCAGTCTTAATCTCTTTGATAGCGAGTGTCCCAGACTACCCGTCAAATCGCTTTTTTGAGTTCTCTATTTCTTCTCTTGTATGGATTGTAACCCTTGGCATTGTTTTTATCCCTATCAATATGTAAAAACATATAGTTTATGTGTAGTTACCTTATGGCAAGGGCTCTTGTCGGTTATGTGAGGAAAACGTTGATGGGTTTAACTCCTTTAAACGTGTTCGCTGTCTTTTGTAAAATACTTCACTTATTTCTTGGTCCATAAGTTAGGGAATTCATCTGCTTCATATGGAAACGTTGATAGTCTTCCTTCTCTTAATTAATAAAATTGTCTCTCAATTACTTGCTTCATTCTTTATTTACCTAAGTTAGGGATCGGGTTTTACTCTATGAGGAAAACATTGATGGTTCATTCCTTTGAAAGAGATCGTCCTCTTTGTGGTCAATCATTGTAATTATTCTTTGTAATTCGTTTCTCCGTAATTATTTTTCTGTAATTACTCTCTCTAATTGCTTCTTGGAAAATTATTCTTTGTAATTACTCTTTGTAATTGCTTCTTGGTAATTATGCATTGTAAATGCTCACTACAATTACTTCTCTGTAATTATTCATTGTAAATACTCACTGCAATTACTTCTCTATAATTATTCGTTGTAAATACTCACAACAATTAGATTATGTACTAGTCTCAGTAATTTGTCCATTTTGATATGATGTGGTATAAATTCCTTTTGGCATTGTAATGGTTAACTTCGCAGAGCCTCTGTGTTTTAATAAAATTCATGGATCGTGTAATGGATTTATTAAAAGATCTCTGCTATGACATCTTGTTTTGAATTCACATTTGAATTATGTATATGGATATGAGGTTAATGATGGATCCCTTTTCTTGCGAGGGAATCCATCAGACTGTTATGAGCTTGTTCTTCCTCCCGAGTCGTTGATCTCTTGCTTCATGAGGGCATAAGAAGATAACCAAAATTTGATCCAGACCCAAGATAAGTTATGCCTTCAACTTATTTTATTATCTTATTCTTTTAATTAATTGAAATCTAATATTGATATTAACACTTTCGTCTTGCTCCTTTGTAGGTTAAAAACATAAATTAAACTTTGCGAAATGAGGCGTCCCGCAATAAAAAGGTACTCGGGTTCCATGGCTTTGTTCCACTAGACCATACGCTCGCTCTCGCTCTCTTTGGTTATAGACAGCTTGATATAGACTCTTTAAATTTTGTTTAACTAGCTAAAGAGTCCATGGGTATATAGAACCCTAGTTGTATTAATATTCTTGGTCAGCGACCTATCCACTGTATAATTGAATTCTTTCGTAACACTCTGGGATTTATTGTAGTAGATGACTCTCTCTTCTTTGAAATATAAATGAATATATTTATGGGATTCTATATTCAGTTGTGAATGAATGAGTTTCAATATAGTTTGATTTGCTTTTGGTTTCACTTGTTTCCTTTCTAAAGTAGTTTGTTTTTGTGTATGATAGATAAGCAATGAGCCAAATAATAAATGTACCATGACCAAGAGGCACACATATACAGATCTCTATCTATCTATCTATCTATCTATCTATCTATATATATATAACGCTTCATAAAACAATACTAACAAGTATTTTAAACAGTGGAAAACCACGAATCTATCATGGCTATGAGGCCCACTTACATAGATTTTTATTTATATAAATAAATATAAAACATTAACCATATAACATCAACCATAAAACATCAACCCTATAACACTGAAAATGAAAGTACATAGTTGAGATACATATCTAAACAGGGATGCTGGGAAAACAAATGGAACAACATTATTCCTCCGAGTCGTAGAAACATAACAATCACAATTGCTTGTCATGATCACCCCCTAGCATGACCATGACTCCATAAGGGAAAACTGAGTATCACTCCTTAGCCACTATCACCTTGAACACTTCAGAAAAAAAATGTTTGTCTACACCAGATGTGCTCATAACAAAAAAACAATTCTCCCCCCAACATACTTAGCAACGTCATGCCTCCCACATATGTTGTATTTATCTCATGCTTGGTCTTTCCATTCCTTTTCCCTCCTTGGGAAATTCACAAATCCCTGTTTTTTAGGGGCTACTAGTGGGAGAATTCAACTTCTAACACTTGTAAAAATCAGCTCTGAGTTAACTCAAACCTCTTCCTCACTCATGGAAATAATAATAATTACATGCTTCCACAAATCACATTTATAAAAATAATAATTACATGCTTCCACAAATTTAAATTGGAATTTCCATAAATGGAAATTTATTTTTGAATAACAACTTTGAAAATATTTATTTTTCAATAATTAGAGGATATCACATCAAATCTCTCCATATACAAACCTTTCCTCAAGTTTTGTAGTCTAAAAAATGTTGATGGCTATGAATACTTAATAGATTTAGGATTAAAATGAATCTAAGCTAATGTATTCTACATATAAAGTAATACACTTTGAAGGGAGTTTTATTATTAGTTTTACATAACATTGATTACCAAATAGCAATTTCTTTGGATTCTTTAGAATCATTATATAATTTTATAAAATATTATATTTTAAAAGTTTTAAGTTAAATATCAAAATCTTAAATTTATTATATTAATAAATTTAATATATAATAATATGTGTTTTTATACTCATAAAATAAAACAAAATATTTTTTTAGTAATATGTTAAATTTAAATGTTAAAAAAACTAAAATTTTAATATATTAATAAATTAAAAATATAATATTTTTTAAATATTAATATAAATAAAAAACATTTTAATTATATATGTTAAAATAAAATTTTGTAAAGATTAGTTTTTTGGGTTAATTTACTTTGTCATGAATCAAATGGTTGGAGGTTATAAGTTAAATTCTCTTAATTTTTTTTAAGATTAGTTTATATTAACAAGACTCATTGTTTATTCTATTTACCATTTATAGATCATGAAAAAATATTTAGAAATTTTTAAAATAAAATTACTTAAAAAAAATTGGATTTTTTTTTTTAACTAACAAACATATCAAAAAATCTAACAGAATTTTGTTTAAAAAATCTAAATGAAAATAACAAAATTTTAAATTTATTATACTCATAAATTTAATATATAATATTTTTAAATTTTTGATATTAAAATAAAATTTTATAATTACCAAAAATCTTACCAAAATCTCTGGAAAAGCTTAAAAGCCACAGGCATAGATCGTAGGACAAAAACATGCGTTTTCTTTAACATAATATTTCTTTAAACAAGTATTCCTTAAGAGAAGTCAATGGTTTAAAAAGGGAATATGCAAGTGAATGGTTTAAAAAGGAATATGCAAGTGAATGGTTTAAAAAGGAATATGCAATGTAGTAAAATTTATTATAATTTTTTTTAATTAGTGATTAAATAATAATTATTATTAATTGATATTTATAAATATAGATTGATTTATCAATATTATTTAAAGAAATTTATATTACTTAAAATAATTTTATGGTAATTTATAAGAAAATAGACTTTTATGGTTATTAAATATATCTTAGTTTTAGATAATTAAATTTTTAACTATTTAAAATCAATTTAAATCTTTATAACTAAAAAACAATTTTAACTTAAAAACTGAATCTCAAAAACTATTTTCATTATATTTAAAAAAAAAATTATAGTTATTTAAGAATGTTCAAAGTTAGTCCCATAATTGNAAAAAAAAAAAAAAAATCCAATAATAATCCAGCAAACAATTATTATATCATAAACATTAATTCAAAGAAGAAAAAAACACCTTTAAACACAAACAACTTTTAAGAAAAGTAGTAAGCACTATTTTATATTAAAGACATTACTTACCAGAAATTTAGTTCCACCTAGAACCAAGCACTTTTTCATATTAGAGACCGACCTTAAAAGAAAAATAGTTCCACCTGTTTTTCTGTACCTTTCTTTACAATTCACAATGATCAGCATACATTATATGCTTATTTCCCTAAATTTCAATTTTGAACTGGGCATATTAAAACCTATTTCATCTTTTAATAAAGAAACAAAACAACATAAAACAGAAGGTGGATTCATTGAAGAGCCGCGAAATTCTGTTTACAGCAGAGCCTCAACCTTCTATTTCATAAAATGGAAATGTAGCAGTAGTCTAACCGCTACGTTTTATTTCATAAAATGGAAATGTGCAATACCAGTAGTCTAATTTATTTATTTATTTATTTCTTTTTCTGGGGGTATATTTTGTATATTTTAACGGGATAAGTGATTGAAATTCAGTTAGATATTGTTGGAGACGGAGAGTGGTTAAATTTGTATAATTCTAGTATTTTAAGGTTTTATAAAATAGTTGAATTAATTTTTATATTCAAAAATATACTTTTAAAAATATAATATAATATAATTTTTATTTTAGATTTATTTGAAAGTGATTAAATCTGTATAATTTAATTTTAATATTTTAGGGTTTTATCAACCAACTGAATTCATTTCTATATTCAAAAATATAATTTTACAACTGATTTCATACAAATTGATTTCATACAAATTTATGTTTCCAGATTCCAAAGAAAAGATTAAACAACCCATAAAAATTAAAAATCCTTTACTAAAATAGAATATCCATGACTACAATGCCGCGGCGTGTTTAAAGGTATAAAAGGGGTACGGCAGCAAGCTCTTAGTCGTTCTTCAATGATCATGTTCCCTGAGCGTAGTGACATTGCATCCCACAGTCAAACTGTCATGTTTAGTTTAATGCGACATGTCATTGATCTAAGTTAGCGCCTTGCTCTACCAAAATAAACATTACTATTACATTATTTTTGTTAGACGAATAAGTTGAGCGATTTGCTCCACGATTTGCTTCTTTGATTGAGCAAATCACTTCTTTGATTAGTTTAGTTAACTGTCAATTAGTTGGTTTCTTGTTTTCATCACTAAGTGAGTTGTTAGTCGCTTCGTTATTTACGAAGCATTTTCATGCATGTAATTCCTTTATATATCAATTCAATAATGAGATCCGGTGTGGTGTTTTGTGCTATTCTGTTCTGCGGTTCTTGGTAAATTCGTTTTCTATTTTCTCTGCTCTATCAATTCGTTTTTCTGTGGCTGCAGATTTGTTTTCATGGTATCAGAGCAGGCTGCAGATCCAGCCTCTGTCCAGCTTGCCGAATTACAAAACGTTTTTCAGCGAGCTCTGTAAGAATTGCAAATCTGTTTTTTTTTCTTTTCTGTGCAATTTGTTTTTTAGCCACCAGTATATAATTTTTTGAGCAGAAAATGGCCAGCATGAGCAACCAGGCTCTCATGCAAGCACCTGTTTTGAACGGGTCGAATCATAGCACTTGGGTAGCCAAGATGAAAGTTTTTCTGAGCTATCATGAATGCTTAGAGATTGTC